>LDKF01002655.1:8431-19101 GCA_001026735.1 Rotylenchulus reniformis | reverse complement strand
AAATAATTTGATATTATGCCAAATAGAGACCATTGGAGGGGGTGCCGGAGGAGCGCAACAGCAACAGGGACAACAGCAGCAACACGGTTGTGGAGGTGGGGGAGGCGGAAGCGGAGGGGGCATGGGAGGAGGAGGGGGCGGGGGCCGGGACTGCTCACAGCAACACAACAGACACACTGAAAGCCGGAGAACCCGGAAATGGAACGAGAACAAATCGAGTTTGGGAACAGACCTTGTGGGGGAGGTGGTGGTGGGGGTGGAAGGGGTTGGAGGATGATTGGCGGAGGAGGCGGAGGGGGTGGTTTTTGCTGAAAAATCAAGGTTAATATCGGAAATCCCGCATTAGATCGATAAGCAGAGACATCTTCGCAGCAACAAATCAGGCAACAAGGCGGAGGGGGTGGAGGTGGCGGAGGAGGCGCTTGTTGCTGCTGATTTTGTTGGGGACAACAACACAGACAGCAGCCTTGCGAGTTTGGAGAGGGGATAGGGGGATTGGTTATTAAAATATTTAAGATAGGACACCAAAATCAGCCAAAATTTGGCCCAGCCAAACAGAGCTAAAATTGGCCCTGTTGGCACATTTCACTCACATCTCTCGTCCCGATGCTGTCCCTGATGTCCTTGTCCCTGGAATGAGGGCGGCAGAATGGCAAATTGCTGTATCGGCTGCTGTTGCTGTTGGAATTCATCATTTCCGGGCAAACAAATCTGTTGGCACAGATCTCCATGGCCATTGCCATTATTGGGACCAAGGCCTCCTTGGCCAAATCCCCCCAATTGGCCGAATTGACTCTCTCCGGGCTTTGGAAGCAGAAGGAGCAGGACGAGCCAGAATGCCCGTGGCATTTTTCGTTGAACAGATGCGCAACCTTAGAAGGGAAAGGATTAGAAAAATTCTTTTGAAATGCAATTCCAGGTAGGGATAAACTTAAACCCTTTTCTAATCTCAGCTCAAATTATTGGTGGGTATGAAAGGTGCAAGTTGTTCTTTTTCTCGATGTATTTCTGGGGATCAACGATCGAACAATTTGAAGGAAATGTTATAAAATGAAAGCATTTTAGAAATGGGGGAGGTAATGAAGGATGATCGGGGGAACTCTGGGTTTGTGTTGGGGTTTGTATGAGTGGCCAATGCAAACGGACGTAGGGGACACTCAGCGAAAGTGGCGGACGGGCGGACCGGAAGGGGAAGGAAGAATGGGAGAAGCGGAAGACGGACGGGCAGAACCAACCCCACAGACACTCTGATGGATTGGCCGTTGTTGGCCGTGGGATTATGGCCAAGACTTACCGATCACTGATCACCCGGAGAGTTCAAAAAAAATTCCCGATGGAACGAAGAAAGGACCGGTCGAGAAGGGAAGCGGAAAGGGAAGAGGGAGGGAAGGGTAAACAGTTGGACCCTCTGGACCTGTCCGTCCTTGGCCATTAGCTGCTTTTTAGCGCAATTGGAAGATGATGGCCAACAGTGGCGATGAAACCGAAAAGTGCGCAATCGAGAGCGAAGAGGCAAAGCAACACACTCGGGTAGAGTGGAAGAGCCAAAATTATCGCGTTGTTAACTCGCTGAACAATGAATTGTTCCAGCAGTTTTCGGGAGAATATAAAAAACCAAGCGATCCTTTATTCCCCCATTTTTTATGCGAGCCAAAAGTTTTTTTCCTGAAAAAAAGAAATTTTCCCAATTTAGCTCATAAATATCTTTGCCTGTTTTTCGATTACGGTTTATCTTTTTAATAATTAGCATAATTATCTTTGTTCAGATCAAAAAATGGATCCGTGTCAGCCTCTTCCCATGATTTCGTTGTCTCGGGCCCAGCACTTCTCGATAAGGTCGTCCAGCAACGGGTCATCCTTCAGCATCAGCTCGCAGTCGTCACTCATTTCCGAAAGGACGGCGAAAACCCCGTTGGGGTCGGAGTGGAAGGAGATCACTGGGCAAAGGGACACAAGCACAGGATTAATTATTAATTTGGAAATGATCAAATCCAAGTCCAGTTTAGGGGTCCAATCAGACTTTTAAGGGTCCAAACAAAATTTTAGGGTCCAAACAATTTTAACATTAAATGCAAAAAATTTAACCGGAATAGGTAAGACTCATTTCCTCCAGAATATAATGATTTATGTTCTGAAGGAAAAATTTGAACACATTACTTGGTAATAAAATCAAATTCGCGAGGAAATGTGACGTAAAGATTAAAAATTACTAATTTTTGCATAATTGCTTATTTATTTTAGTGTTAAAATTGCTTGGACCTTAAAAGTCCGATTGGACCCCTAAACCTGGACTAGAGCCACAGTTAATGCGAATCCCCAAATATTTGCTCTCCATACCTGCACTCATGCACTTGTTAGCCAACTCGCGCGCCCGTTGATCGTTTTTATCGGAAAGAACTGCAAGCAGTGCAGGCTGCAGGCGGGGGAACAGGGCATCCATTCCAGGGGGCAACTCCTTTGGAAACTCAACGGACAACGAATGATTGGGAACGAAATTTTGATCAGAATCCATACATAAATCATAGAAAAATGCCAAAATTTGGTCTCTTCAATTACCAACCTTTTCAAAAATGGCGCTCAACACTTCCAAGGAAATTAATCGAAGTTCAGAAGTTGTAGTGGTGCAATTTTTCGCAGTCTTAAAATAATACATAAAATTTATAGATGAATGATTGAATGAACTCAATTATTTTTGGGCCAAAATAAAATTGCCCTTTTAGGTCATTTTTCGCATTCGGCCAAACTTCATTCTCAGCCTCCAACACTTTCAGCGCCAGTTGTGCCAGTTCGGTTGCGTGGGCATGAACAGATCGGGCAGAGGACATTCCGAGGAGTTCGAGCAGTACTTTCATGGTTCGTCTCCGCTGTTCTGCGCCTCCTTCCCCTTGACTGATCACTTTCCCGGTGAGTTTGATCATGGGACCCCATCCTTCGGATCTGGCCATTCCCGGCACTGCCTTGCCCTTTCTGAATTTTCCATTCATTTTCCCAAATTCCATTTTACCCTTGAATATTTTGGCCCCTCACAGTTGTTCAATGCCTTCTTCAAGTGCTTGGAGCAGTTCGGTGCTTGTCCCGGCATCGGCCGCCTCAATTTGTGCATTCATCTCGTTGATGGCACATTCCAACGTCCCGACATCGCTCGATGCGTATTGGAGCAAATTGGAAGTGAATTTTTCGGCCATTAATTTCTGGTCAAAATTATATGTACCTGGTTAACTTTTTTAGAATTTCTACCCAATTACATATTTACTAGTAATAAGTAGATGTATTTAGATTGTATGGATTGTCAATATTTTGAATGTAATGCCAAAAATGGATAAATTTTCAATCAAAAACCCCCTTTGGCGTATTTGAAATTGAGTGATGAGTCCAAAAAACAAAGGTAATTTTTTATTATTTGAGGGATAAACATTTTTGAAAAATTTTATGTATGCATGCAACTGATTTGGAAATTCAATGTGAATGAGCGAATTATTGGATTTGAGTTGTTTATTCCTTTTGATCCCGGATCAATTCTGCCCGATCAGCCTTTGTGCTCGCTGAATGTGCGTTGACCGAGCCTGTCCAGCAGGCGTTCGGTCCGGCGCGGACTTTGACTTTCCGCCTGCGGACTTTGTTGTCGCGTGCGTTGCTGCAGCCGTCGCTCGCCACCACAGACTGTTTGCTGCTGCTGCTGCTGCTGCGACTCGACCTCGTCGATCACGTACAGCTCCCTTTGTTGTTGTCGCTCCGGATTGGGCGCTCGCTCGCTTTGCGCACGTCGCAACTTGCTCAATGATGATGAGGTCCCTTTAGGGTGAATAGGCAAATTAATGGATTTTTCCGACTTTTCTGCTTATAATCTTATAAATTAAGTTTATGCGGCAATCCATATCCCTAAAATCGGAACCCAATGGTACCTTTTTTGCTGGCGTGCATTCTCCCTTCTACCCCTACTGCCATCTCCCCTTTACTGGGTGTTTCCTCCTCTTCTTTCATCCGTTTCTGAACTGGTTCTCCTCCCTGCTGAACTGCTTCATCCTCCGCACTCATTGGCTGCTTCATCGGCTTCCTCTTCCGCAGGGATGACCTTGTCCTTCGGCACCCTTTGCTTCTGTCTGCTTCGGCTTTTCCTCTGAGATTGCCAAGATGTGCCACAGTGACTGCCCGCCTTCTGCCCATTGCCATCAGCGGATCTGTTCCATTCGATCTTGTTAGGATGTTCAATGTGCTCTGATGATCACCGTCACCTGCTGATCCCCTCGGCGATGCATTCGGCTTTTTGTCATGGCCAATAAGTGTGCCCTTTCGGGACGGAATTTCAGTGTTCAGAATGCCGAGGGTGGGATGGAAGAACGGTGTCGCCCCACTGCCATGAACCGTGTGGTAGCATTGTCGATGCGATCCTGCTGATTGTTGCTCTTGCTGGCGATCATCGGCCGATGTGGAATATGTTCTGTTGAAAGTAAAAAGAGAAAATAAAAAATTTATGAGAAGATTCTTAAAAAAAGCATCATAAAAATTAATTCCCTTGAGAGAATCTAAATTGTCTCTACTCATATCAGCCACCCGAATTATATACCTAAACTACACGACTATGGATGTACAGTATCCCTCAGAGAGGTTTTTGTGTGTCCACAGGAACTAAAATAAAAATTGGGCACCGGGAGAAACGCTTTGAACCCTCAATTTTATGAAGCGAATTCCTTATTTAAACTGCAACAGGAAAATAGAATAAACAGAGAAAAAGAAATCAGACAACAATATGCTTTAATGCAACATGTTTTCGCGTCGTAAAATTGATGAGCCAAAATAAAATTTGGAATTCTCTGGCTATTCTACGCTGATTTTACTTTCTCTGACCGAATTTACAGTATCTGTTGGTGTTATCTCCCAACTTTTCCTTTTTTTTCTCGCCGCGAAAAGACAATATAAGATAGAAGAGAAAATCATTCGCTTCATATTCTTTTCCTCTGGCTTTATGGACACTCGTTGAAAAACCTTATGTTATGCCTATGTACAAATACACTCACAAGGGAGGTTCCCGAGGTGTCACACCCCGATTCTTTCGGGACCCATTCTGTTATTTAGAGCACCCGCGCAAACCACGGCATAATCATATTTATTTGTGCCACAAATGGCTATGAATATCTATAGCAGATTTTCTATATGACTTTTCGGCGTGCTTTAACCGCCGAAGAGTGCTGCTCCGCGGAATACCACGCTTAAAGCACGCCGAAAAGTCATATAGAAAATCTGCTATAGATATTCATAGCCATTTGTGGCACAAATAAATATGATATTGCCGTGGTTTGCACGGATGCTCTACAAAATGGAATGGGTCCCGAAAGAATCGGGGTGTGACACCTCGGGAACCTCCCTTGTCAGATAAGCTAGTAGAAGCTTCCATCGAATTCATTCCTGGTATTCCTTGCAGAACTATGTCTTTGGTTCCGGAATCATTCCGATTCCACCCAATCCTAACTGAGGAAGGCCATAGCACCTGTATGAGTTCAGTCTCGATGTGGCCGACAAAAGCGGCGACGGGCTCACCGAGAACACACGGCGCCTAAAGCTGGTGTTTGCCGGCTCGAGCATGGCCCCAATCTGGTCATCACTGGCATCGGGGAAAATTGGCAATGCTAAGGCCAAAAGCTGAGAAAATTATGCTAATTTAGGAGGAATAGGATCAACCCAATTGGAACCTGAATATTTGGTGCAAGGGATCTGAACACGAAATAACCCTCCTGCCGCTCATGTTGATCTGCTGATGGCCCAGTTTCCAATAATTCCTCCTGCATTTTCATATGGGACATAAAAATGACCAATAGGTAAATTACCAAATATTCGATCGCCGACAAAAAATAACGCTGGATGGCCAGATACATCTTTTGATCAAATATTTTGACGAAAAAATTAAAAGTTAAGTTATTTACGGTGGAGTTGACAACACTAAGAAGGGCAAGTCCGAAGAGGAGCAAAATGTCAAGGAAAGGAGAGAACTCAATGCTGCAGTTGGGCATCAAGTCGCCCAATCCGATGGTCGACAGCGAAATGAACCTGAATGTTTTGAAAACAAAACAATTCAGATTTTTCTTGAACCCAACACAAAATAGAAAGCCTCTAAGAAGGACAGGCCACGTCCGTCGATGTCGCTGTAAGGATTTGGGTGATCGAAAGTGCTGATCAGGAGGGAGACGAAGGCCAGGTAGAGGAGCACGATGGGCACGGACAGGGACAGCGGAAAGCCCCGCGGACACTGATCTTCTTCCTCTTCGACTCCATCTTCCCCACCCGACTCACAACTCCCGATTGAGCCAACTTCGATGGATTCTGAAAGGATGCAAAGATCATGGACCAGAAATGCAACCGGATCCGGATTCATTTTATCAAAATCCACCGGCCATCCCCCAAATGGACCTTTTGTAGTCCAAACGATTTTCTGTCGTTCTGTCGCAACATTCACAACAGCCGCTTCTTCCATGTCCAGAATCCGACAAGCCATTGAACGAAGAAAGGACCTTTGAAGGAGGGAGAGGAAGAAATTATACCATTTTCAGAAATAAATTCGTTATTAGTATAAAGTGTCTTTTAACATCAATTCGGAAATTGTGAGNACAGGCCACGTCCGTCGATGTCGCTGTAAGGATTTGGGTGATCGAAAGTGCTGATCAGGAGGGAGACGAAGGCCAGGTAGAGGAGCACGATGGGCACGGACAGGGACAGCGGAAGGCCCCGCGGACACTGATCTTCTTCCTCTTCGACTCCATCTTCCTCACCCGACTCACAACTCCCAATTGAGCCAACTTCGATGGATTCTGAAAGGATGCGAGATCATGGACCAGAAATGCAACCAGATCCGGATTCACTTTATCAAAATCCACCGCCCATCCCCCAAATGGACCTTTTGTAGTCCAAACGATTTTCTGTCGTTCTGTCGCAACATTCACAACAGCCGCTTCTTCCATGTCCAGAATCCGACAAGCCATTGAACGAAGAAAGGACCTTTGAAGGAGGGAGAGGAAGAAATTATACCATTTTCAGAAATAAATTCGTTATTAGTATAAAGTGTCTTTTAACATCAATTCGGAAATTGTGAGACCACCTGCAAGAATGATGGAGCCAATTGTGACAAAATATGAAGAAGCGCAAGATCAGCTGGCCCAGATCACTGAGCACCACCAACATCAGAGGAATACCGGAAATGGGAAAAAAAATTATGAAAAAGTATTTGACTTTTGGACATTACCGAACATTGCATAAAAGATGGAAACCTGGGAAATATTTCACAAAAAATGATTGGAAAAATGAATGCTCACAATTCTGCCCAATGTTGTATGGCAAACAATTGTACCGTAACCTGGAAATATTATTATTTATTTGATAATTTTTAAGATTTTGAACCAATAGTCGTGAACAAAGTCAAGGCTAAAAAGAAGCGGAAAATATTCAATTAATGATTTCTGTTTGTGCACCATAGAAGACGGAGCTTCCAAAGTACCAGGTGAATCGGACAACCATCTGTTCATATTTGTGGAACACCGATCCGATGTACTTGCCCTCAATCTTGGGAAACAAAACCAATTTCGGGAATTTGATACTGTAGCAATACCTTCAGCATGGTCTGATAGTGTTGTCTGTGCCACAATGACAATTACAGTATCACTTTGACAGTATCCCACCTGATCAGCAACTGCAGCCCCTTCTTCAGCTCGGGCGACGGTTGGACTTCGAGCAGTATTGTGATGTTCTATTGGGTTTAGCTAAAGAACTTTTAGGATCACTTCAAAACTCACAGTGGCCATCCTTTCGATCATCAGCTCCAACGCTTCTTTGTTCTTCCTCAAACTTTCATGCTCATGGTCCTTCTCTAAGGCCTAAACAAGATATTCCCAATAATCACAATTATTTGCCAATTTATCTCATTGTGGAATGTGCCTGAAAGGTCAATCCGCCCAAAAGAGCATAAATGGCCAGTAGTCCGACCAGGAAAAAGTGCCGAAGCCCGAAGTTATACCGAAGTCTGAATTGTTCCTTTATTTTGTCCCTATTACTACTAGAATAGACCTTTGTGCCATGGACTTGAAAATGGCCATTTTCTTTTTCCGATGATGATCATCCACAATGTTCCGTTGAATTTTAAAGTTGCCATCTAACAATGTGGATTTGCCTTTATCATTTAAGAACATTTCGGGCATGCAGACATTGAACATCTGATCAATCAACTCATGATCAAGATGATCCAAGTTAACATTACTTACTTTCATGGACTCCTTGCGTCCGCTCAATTTGTTGTCGTCTGATGTGGTACTAATTATTACATTATTTTAGACAATTGGCCTCTTTGGGCAAATTCCATCTCATTTGTTAGACGAGGGCCATAAAATCGACCAAATCAGAGGACAGATCGAATTTCGAGTTTTGGGCCCAAGTGATCCCCCCACTGTCCATTTCTACCTGCATTTTTTGTCGGTGCCCACTCCGGTGCCATTCCTGGTTTCTTCACGCCATCAGAATTGTCGCTTGTTAATAAGTCCAATTTTGCGTTAGCATTGCATCGATGGATCATGCCCTTAGGAGTTACTGAAATTGACACTCCTCTTGATGGCCTCTATGCAATGCGCTTGGTTTGAAGCGAATTATCTCTTGTTTTGAGCAATGGTTTATACAATATGAATAAATTTTACAATATGAACAAAAGATAACACAGCCATTGTAGGTTCGGATAAATTTAGGGTAGAGTAATTGGGGTGAATTCCTTAATGGCCAGAGTAAATGCGCCGCACACTAAAAAATGGTAAAAACTCTATTAGGACCCCATGGGGTCTTATTTTTCATCCCCTCCGGAGAGAGGGGTCTATTAAAATGAAAACTGGAAACTGATTAACCAGCTTTGAACCATCGTGATTTGAAGCGAATACCTTATTATAGAATGCTACAGGAAGAGTGATTGAACAGAGAAAAGGAAGTTAGACAAGAATATATTTTTAATCCAACATGCTTCCGCGTCATAATCACGAAGGGCAAAAAAAAATAAATTGAAACTTTACTCGAATTTTTGCGCTGATTATAGAGGTTTCGAGGTTTCCACTAGAGTTTATTCAAAGAAGGGGGGTCTATTGGAGGGATGGACTCCTAATGAGAGGTGTAGACTTACAGATACGGTACTAGCAAATACTAATTCATCTTACTCCAGAGAGGGGGGCACCAAGGTGAGTAGTGAGAACTCATTTTGGTGGTTAAATTTGTCATTTAAGCAATAAAGGCGATTAACGGTGGAATAGCATGTATGGAATGGGATCAATAATTTATGACATTTTATCACTCGAGAACCGTGATTAATGATCGTCTTTATCACCCGAAACATTCAAAATGAAATAAATGCACACAGAAGGGAACTTTTTTTATCCTTGGACAATTTGGATCTGATGAGGGAGAAGTCACCTGAATGGGTTCATGATAAGTGCAACATATAAAAATCCTACAAAAAATTGTGGATCTGGACCAAGTTTCTTCCTTTTCTGACTTATTTATACATTAAAAATTTTAGCCGAACCTCGTAGATATGTCTGATGGTAACCCTGTCCTCACCAATACTTTTCTTTTTGGCATTATTTGATTCATTGTTCGAAATTGGTCATATAAATAGACTAGGGTCACAAGAAGAAATGATTTCTAAACGACGGATTCATTTCTGGCAAAAGAAAACAGCAGCATAGCTTCCGCCAACGGGCATCCCAAATGCGACAAAATTGGATAGCAATAAAGATATTNCCATTCAAATCGATCGGCGACACAATGCCAAGAAGGTCAACAATGGCCAGAAGACGGACACTTACAGTTGCCGTGATCAGTTATTGGCCTACCCTTCTGATCGTCGCACTTTCGGCATTTTTCATGGCCGAAGCATCCCTTCAGGGATTCATCAGAATCAGGAGACAGAGTCTGTTGAATAATGCCAATACGAAAAAAGAATCGCATTTTCAGCAAATGTTAGCTCGGGAGGAAGTGTGAATGCCACGGGGAATCAGACGGTATTTGATGCTAAATTTTATAATTTACGCAATTTCCAATGGTTAAGAGCATGTCGGCAACAAACAACATGTGGAAGGCACCCGACGGAACTGTTGGGGCCAATGGTTGGAATTATCTAAATTTTTGGTAATTTTTTTATAAGAAATAACTTAATGGATTGCAGGCACTTCAATGGGCACGGGCGGCGGTGCGGGTCCGAGCAGTGTTGTTGCGGGTTCCAATGCCATTGTGGGGAACCAAAGTGCGGGGGGCCAAGACGAGGTCCGATCTAAGGGCCAGCAGTCTCAATCTTCGGCCGGCTCCAGCTCAAGTTGGCCATTCAAATTTGGCGGAAAATCAATTTATTTTCAGATATGAATGGACCCCAGCAGGCGAGCCAAGTCGGCACAGCTTCGGGGGCCGGGTACGGTGTTGGGAATTCCCAAGTGGACGCGAAGGGTGGCGGAGCATTACAGAACGGAAGCCAAATCAGTAGGAAATTGTTCCACAAAACCCATCAGAGATATTTATCCTTTGATTTAGCCGGATTGAACACTTTTGCGATCGGAGGTGCTACGGGGAACAAGTTTTCGGGCACCAATGTGACCATCGGCCAAATCCTGTCCTGGTCGTCCCTTTTTGCCAAAACAGCCGGCGTCTCTGCAGCAAAGGGT
>LDKF01002654.1:5881-16920 GCA_001026735.1 Rotylenchulus reniformis | reverse complement strand
CATCAAATCGATTGGCAAAACTGGGAGAGGATAAAGGGATAAAAAAACAAAAGAAAAAGAGGCGGAAATAGACGGAGAGAGCGAGGTTAATAAGAGTGGGATGTCCAGTCCAGTTTTAGGGCGTCTAAATTAAACCCCGGTGACCAATCGATTTGATCGCGTCATTTTTCCCTCTCTTCATCACAAACACATTCAGCATTCATTCACATTTTCCAGTATTAATCAGTTTCATTTAGTCCAAAGTGAAAAATGGCAATTTTTTCTTTCTACGAAAAAGATAAGAAAAAATTATATTTATTTTGCAAAAATCGTATTAAAATTTGAAAAAAAGAAAAAAAATTGGTCCGAAAGATAATGATGGAAAAATTAAAAAAATGGCGCTTATTCATGACTGATGAATGAAAAATAGTAAAATAAATAAAATCTATAAATTATTCTATTGATAAAATGAAAGTTGACCTTAAAAACCTGTAAAATTCATTTTTTATAAATCAACAAATATAAAATTTATAAAATGATTAAGTAAAATATAAAATATAAGAAAATGTGTTTATCAAAATATATAACCAAAAAATAATAAACATTATGCGAGTATAAAAAGCCTAAAATAAAAACATTAACAAAGGTCAATAAATATATTGGTAACAATAATTCAATAAAATTAACTATTTAAATTCCTTCTTTTAAATCGAAAAATGTATCGATCCCTTTTATAAATATTAATATTCTTCATTTGCTAAAAAATAGAATAGTAATGAATTAAATTATGAAAAGTCTTAAAAAATAAATCTTAAAAAAAATTAAATATTTATTTAAATCTTTAAATAAAAATCTAAGGCAAACCTTATTTCTGCATGGAAAAATTTAACCCAAAAATATAAAATATAAACATTTAAACAAATCCACAATACCTAACTAAGGAAAACATAAAGGATCAATTATAATAAAATTTTTAAAATAATTATTAATTTGGTGAAAATCATTATGAAAGGAGCTATTCAGTTATATAAATTGAAAATAATAGGATGAATAAAATTAATTCGCCAGCAGAAGTTAATTTAAATAATAAAATTATTATTAATTTTAATTTTACTGATTTACTTTTATTTTTTAATAAAATTAAAATTTGGAAAAAATCTAGGATATTAATATTTAAGTTTATTTTTTACCAATAAATTATATTTTATGCTCTGATTATGGAATATTTGTTGGATATTTGTCAAAAATTATCACACGTATAATTTGTCATATTGTAATTACTTTTTGATTTCCAATAATTGCTTGTGTTCTTCTATCAAATGTTTATCTTCTCTTGAATTTCCCTCCTATTCGCCAACTATATAAGTAATCCATTTTCCGTCATTCGTCACTTCCACTTCCATTCTCACTTCAATTCCCAATTCTATTCTGTTCCAATTGTCATCGCTGTATTTCCTTGTCTTCTTCAATAAATTCTTCATCGAAGACACAACAAATTGGCGCAGTCAGCAACCTCAACTCCAACAACTTCAAGGTGGGTAATAATGGCACCGGCCAAACAAAATCAAAAAATTGAGCGGCTCACTCAAATGTTGGAGCAGCAACAGACCAGACACATACAAGCAATGCGCGAGCAACAGGCACGACACGAAGCAATGTTCACTCAATTGCTGGAGAACCGCGGTCAACCACATTCTCCTCAAGTGATGAATCAAAGTGCGCAACAGGCCACAATTGCTTCTGATGGTGAAAGAAGTCCGATGGTTTGAAGGAATGCTGATCCTAATGCGCCTAATCGACAAAAAACATAAGCTTGAAATGAATTATGGGGGTCCATTTCGGATCGTGGGGATAGAAAAACCAAATTTGCGCGTGGCACCTTTGAATCCGGACGAAAATCCTTTTTTGGTACACATGGACCGTTGTAAGCCATATGAAAGTGCTGATCTGGAGGAAATTGAGGGGAAAAATCTAACCAAAAGGGTGCCGGACGACAAAAATCTAGAAGAATCTGAAGATGAAGAAGATAGTCCAAGGGAAGAGGAAGAGAATGATGGGCAATAATTGGCTTTGTTTGAATTCTAAATATTTCTTTTATATTTGATCATTTTTAAATTTTTTTTTCTATATTAACATTTTTATTATTTGTCGTTATTCAATGATTTCGCTTTAATTTTAAAAAATCTTATTTTTAATTTCATAATTTAATTCATTACTATTCTATTTTTTAGCAAATGAAGAATATTAATATTTATAAAATGGATCGACTTTTATAATTCTTCATTTACAGTTTTATTTTATTTTTAAATTTTTTGAATTATTTATTAAAAAGGATATCTTTTTTCATCTTTTAATTATTCTTTATTTTTGTCTATTTTTTATATTGATCAGTTTAAGTTGACCTGGATTGGTCTTCTGGAATCATTGTTATTTAATAGCATTTTCGAAAATTCATTTATTTATTTATTTAATTGTATTTATGATTCTTATTTTTAGTTTTTGATTAATTTATTACATAATATCTTTCTTGCAATTAATGTTGTGCTTTTTATGTATTTTTTTGGGTTACCTTATGTTTTCCTTATTGAATTTTTGATTACATATTTTACATTCTTAAAACGAATTTTTTTGTTTGAATTCTAAATATTTCTTTTATATTTGATCATTTTTAAATTTTTTTTCTATATTAGCATTTTTATTATTTGTCGTTATTCAATGATTTCGCTTTAATTTTAAAAAATCTTATTTTTAATTTCATAATTTAATTCATTACTATTCATTAATTTGTTTAAATGTTTATATTTTATATTTTTGGGTTAAATTTTTCCATGCAGAAATAAGGTTTGCCTTAGATTTTTATTTAAAGATTTAAATAAATATTTAATTTTTTTTAAGATTTATTTTTTTAAGACTTTTCATAATTTAATTCATTACTATTCTATTTTTTAGCAAATGAAGAATATTAATATTTATAAAATGGATCGATACATTTTTCGATTTAAAAGAAGGAATTTAAATAGTTAATTTTATTGAATTATTGTTACCAATATATTTATTGACCTTTGTTAATGTTTTTATTTTAGGCTTTTTATACTCGCATAATGTTTATTATTTTTTGGTTATATATTTTGATAAACACATTTTCTTATATTTTATATTTTACTTAATCATTTTATAAATTTTATATTTGTTGATTTATAAAAAATGAATTTTACAGGTTTTTAAGGTCAACTTTCATTTTATCAATAGAATAATTTATAGATTTTATTTATTTTACTATTTTTCATTCATCAGTCATGAATAACGCCATTTTTTTTAATTTTTCCATCATTATCTTTCGGACCAATTTTTTTTCTTTTTTTTCAAATTTTAATACGATTTTTGCAAAATAAATATAATTTTTTCTTATTTTTTTCGTAGAAAGAAAAAATTGCCATTTTTCACTTTGGACTAAATGAAACTGATTAATACTGGAAAATGTGAATGAATGCTGAATGTGTTTGTGATGAAGAGAGGGAAAAATGACGCGATCAAATCGATTGGTCACCGGGGTTTAATTTAGACGCCCTAAAACTGGACTGGACATCCCACTCTTATTAACCTCGCTCTCTCCGTCTATTTCCGCCTCTTTTTCTTTTGTTTTTTTATCCCTTTATCCTCTCCCAGTTTTGCCAATCGATTTGATGAAGCAGGTCCTCCCCTCTGCTCTCTACGTTTATTCATTTTCATCCTATTCACATTTCTTCGGATCCAAATTCATCAAAAAATGTTCTAAAAGATAAATCATTATTTTTTTAGAATACATATTTAAATGTATATTTATAAAAATTATTTTAAAAATAAGTAAAATATGTAATCAAAAATTCAATAAGGAAAACATAATGTACCTGGATTTTTGAGAAATCAAAGTAAATAAAAGTGTTTCTAGCAAAAAATAATAAAATTCCACAATAATTTATTGAATTGTAAATATATAACCAAGAAATAATAAAAAGCATAACCTTAAATGCAGGAAAGATATTAAGTAATAAATTAATCAAAAACTAAAAATAAGAATCATAAAAATACAATTAAATAAATAAATAAATAAATTTTTGAAAATGGTACTAAATAACAATTCTTTGATTCCAGAAGACTAATCCAGGTCAACTTAAATTGATCAATATTAAAATAGACTAAAATAAAGAATAATTAAAAAATGAATACAGATATCATTTTTAAAAAAATAATTCAAAAAACTTTAAAAATAAAATAAAGCTGTAAATGAAGAATTAAAAGTTTATAAAAGAGAAAAGATTGATAAAAAATAAAAAAGTTGGAAGAATCAATCCCAAAAGCAAAATTAACCCTTGAGGAGCAGAATGCCCTGGAGAAGGAGGACGAGGAAGAGCGCAAGCGGGCGTTTAAGGAGGGAGAAAAAGCATATAAGTCATTCTATGCTGCATGCGGTGCACCATACTTTTCGAAGAGTGAGATGGAAGGTGAGAAGAGACAAGCGGAGTCGAAAGAGGACGAGCGAGGACCGGAAAAGAAGAAAAAGATGGTCGATCTGATCGTCGAGAGGACTGTCAAGTCAAATCAGAAGTTTGATGACAAGTCCCTACCAATCCCGCCGGAGGGATTGGCGGCGGGCCGATCGCGAAGAGAGAGCACACCCGCGCTCATACGACAGACCAGAGGACGGACACCGCCGACTTACGCATACACAACACATCGAGATGAGACCGGCCACCATACACCACTGCGCAGATATCAGATGAGCCCGGTGCGGAACACTGAATGGCTTGCAGGGACAACGTCCCGCAGTGTTGTACCGACAACTGCCACTCATCGTTCAATCGGAACAACGACGGAACATGAAGAGGAATTGCCACAATTCCAGAGTTTAGTGTCATTTGTGGCATTCAAACGCCATCTCCTTTGCGTTGTTTCGGGCACAGAGTCAGCAATTGAGAATGAGAAGAAGAAACTTCAAAGTGGGGCGCCAGGAGCAGAAATGACTGGGGAACCAAACTATCCGATGCCCAAATGAGAAGGGTTGAGCGGAGGAAGAATGGATGAGGAAGGAAGAGTGGAAGAGGAGAGGAAGGAAGGAAGAGCGGAAGAGGAGTGAGAAAGGAAGGAAGAGCGGAAGAGGAGGAGGAATAAGGGAAAAAGAAGGGAGTGATGTTAATAAGGGAAAAAACTGATATTTTTCAATATTATTCACATTGCATTTTAAACCTAATCAATTGTTTCCCTCTGGTCATATTTTCTAGTCATTCAATTTTCTTTCTCATCTGTCACCTATTTTATTCTAATCATTGAAATTTTTGTCATGGCCAACTTTATTTAAACAAAATATTCATGCCTTAATAATCAGTCATATTTTGTCTCCTATTTTCTCTCTTCTAATTGCCATTGCGCTCTGCTAATACACACTCACCTATGGCGGGATCAACAGAGGCGACAAAAAAGGCGAATTGGCACATATGATGGTCTTCAGAAGAAAATCAGAGGGCTTTTTGAGAGAACTGAAAAAGAAATACAACTTTGAGGGGCAATAAAAACACACTCAGTACCTTGAATGAGAGCAAAAAGAGACGAGGGGACACAGAATTTGGTTCAGAGAAGAGTGAAGAGTTAGGCTAAAGGCTTTACATCACCATTCGCATCAAAAAACCCCATCTTCGAAGTCCAACTCCATCATTAGATGTCCGGCGATGATCCCCGCCGATGAATACAAAAGAAAAATCGGGCGACTTTTGAACGCGGCCAGAGAGTGTTGGGAGAATTTCTCTATCGTTTTCACTCTCATTCATATACACACAGTCTCTCTCTTTCTTCTTGTCTCTTTCTCTCTCATTTGCTTCTCGATTAATTGGTTTTGATCAATCCGCCCCCGGACTCTTATCTTCAGCCCTCCCGACAATTGTTACTCTCTATTTATATATCGCCAATTTCCCTTTAATCGGATTCAATCCATCGGAGCTTTTCTGTTTGGCTAATAAACGAACAAAAGACCGGAGGCGAATTTGCAAGAGGAAGACCCATCCCCGATGGGGGTTGGGATTTAGGATTCCGGACACCCCGGAACCCTGTACAAACTGTAAATAAAATGGTCTTTGTGCGATTTTAAAAGGAAATTGATGCTTTTGCAAATTTGAGCCTGACACATTTTTATAATCAAAATTAAAAATAAATTAGAAACAATCTAATAATAGGTACAATTTATAATATATTTGGAGAAATAATATATTTAAAAGTAAGAAAATAAGAAAATTTACATTTAAAGGGAACGGCGCGGTGGTCGACTGGTCTACGCCTCCATCTCCTACCAAGACAACATCGCCGGTTCGGATCCCTCCGCCGACTCTCTTCACCACCGCGTCCGCCATATACTCAAGCCCGTTGGGAGCACATCCCTTCACTCCAGTGCCCTTAGCCGTCGACAGTGTTCTCTCTCTCTCACGCCGACTGCGCGGCAAAGCGGCCAGCAACGGCCCTTGAGCAAGGCCACACTACTACCAATCATCTCTAACAACGCACGACTCACTAACAATCCCTAATGTTGTATTGTACCACCTCCACTGTTAGTGGCGCAGAAGCACAAAGATGTGCAAGTGCCCTTGTGGTTGTAGAAATAAAAAAAAATAAAATAACATCGACCTAATCAACGATCAATAAGCGACGCCGCTTGGCACAGGCATCAACTTGTATTCGCTTAATTTCACCGTCCTTCAACACACCGACCCACTCGGCCCTGCCAAGTGGATGAGGCACCAATTAGTCGCCCGGCTCAAGCTTGCCGGGAAGCTGCTCACCGACCAACAGGCCCATCAGGACGGCGATTAACGTCTATTCATTGTAAAGCCGACCCTTGAGCCGGAGGGCAACACCGAGCCTATAGACAGGGCACGACAGGACGTAGCGCGCTCGGGGCATGCGGCTTGGACGCATACCTGCCAACAATGGTCACCCGCGTGGGGAAGCGATAACAGAATCGGAGCTGGCCGAACCGTGTCACGCTGCCAACGCAAGGAGCTGCTAAACACGTGCTGCGTATAACTTAATTTAATCCAATATAATTAAAAGCATATATAATTTTTATTTTCATTTAGATAAAAAATCAAGTAAATTTAAAACAGACATTATAAAGATGATAGATATAAAATATAATCGGGTTCGCAGGCGAAAACTTGATCAGATTAAAATTACAGATAAAAAAACAATGATGGATAACAAATTACGGTGCTTGCGCGTTATCCCAAAAAAGCAAGTTATCGCGTTACCTCAAAAAACGCAAGTGCTTATTTGAAAATTTTTTTACGGATGAATGGAGTTCATGGCTATTTAATTGCCACATATAAATATTTTGTCGCACGCGTTCTCAATATTTATTCTGAACATTTTTGCTGTGGCAGCAAAATCAATGTTATCCATCCACCGCACTACATCTCCAGAATCAACTGCTGGGGTAACTGCCAATTCTATAACTGCCAACGTATCATTTCTAACAGTCAACGTATCATTTCGTGGTCTTCTTGATTACTGGTCAACCCCAATGCTACTGCTCTCCAACCGCAATTGCCGTCGGCTAGAATCTTTAGGACATCTCCCGTCCATAGTTATCAGTGGTAAACTCAAATGGTCGAGTATACTGGACCAGTGGTTGATCGCATAAATATTCCCATGTTTCGCAAATATTTTGTTGAAACAGATCATTGGGAGGATTAAATAACAATCTTAGTAAGTGCCGCCCCAATGTAGCGATATGTTCAACTTAATATCTCTGCAGCCTTTTTTTTGATTTGGGCCAAAAAATCGCAAAAACTAAATAGACGGGAATAAATATTTTTGTCCTGTCTGTGGAGTTTTTATGACTTGTTGACCCGAATTGATAAAAAGTTAATACAAATCGAGGAATTTTTTTTCGGTGTCCATAGGAACCTTCTCTAACCGAATTTACAGTGTCTGTCAATGTTATCTCTCACTTTTCCTTTTTTTCCTCTCCGCGAAAAGACAATATGAGAAAAAGAAAAAATCATTCGCTTCTTATTATTTCCCTTTGGACTTATGGATATCGGAAACCTTGGGCTGTAATATTTCTGACTGACTCTAGCTCACTCCCCTAAATAAGAATAAATTCCATTTTTAAAGCAGAAATTAAGCTAATTTCAGTTTTATAGGGGACATTTCGATGTTTTTCGAATTTTGATGATTAAAAATAGCTACTAGAAGATAGAGAATAAAATTCTGCACAATGACTTTTTGGCATAGAAAGTCTCAAAAAGTTTTCGGCCACATTGGGCCTTTTTAACGCTCCATTGGTACTATTTTTAACATCCAAGCACCGATTTTTCATAATTTGAGCACTTGCGTTTTTTGAGGTAACGCGACTATTTGCATTTTTGAGGTAACGCGCAAGCACGTTCTTTTCCGACGGCCCCTATCGAGGCCGCCGACACCTAGTTAATATCATGAAATTATTTCTGATAAATTTTCTAAGCGAAAAATGTTCAATTTTCTTAAGGAACAAAGGTCCAATCCCTAACGGGGCCGTCGGCACCCCTCCATGCAAAAATTTCTTATAAAATAATTTGCTCGAAAAACGTTTAAATTTTTCAACAAAAAAATATGAAAATGAAAACGGATGAGAGAAACCATCTGAAATTAAAACTCTTCATACTTGTCTCTCTATTAAAGGAACAATTTTTAAAAAAGCTCAACAAAGTATTTACCGCAGAGAAAAAAAAATCTGACGATTATAAATTTATCTAACGAATTATTCACAATTTTTAAATGTTTTTTAAAAAGTTGCCATGTTTTTGCCATGATTTAGAAAAATTTTGCCATGATTTTTGAGGCCGGCGCCATGTTTTTGGTGTTTGGAGATTGACACCCTGGTTGGAGTTGAAATTGAACCCATAGAAAATCAGGGTTTTCCTGTCGTGCTATGGACTCCTATTAAAATTCAAGTGTCATGGTCGAATGAAATAGGTAGAACGATGGTTCAAATCATCCAAGGAAAATTGTTTTTATGTATGTCCTATGACTTTTTAATGATGGGCCAAAACATTCTGTATCTGTACCTAAAAATCGGTCATTTCAAGGAGGTGTTTGTGGATTTTTTCTGGTTTTACAGCGATAGGTGTGTAAATATTGATTTTTTTATAAATTCAAATCTCAATTTTTTCCACACTCGCCTCAAGCCGTGGCACCACGTGCGCATGCAGTGTGCGCGTGCGCGTGCGTGCGCGAAAGCGTGCGCATGCAGTGTCGCTGAAAGCAGAAAAAAAGTAATAAAAAATTATATATTAAAAAAGTATTCAATAAATTTGAGTCTTCTAATTTTAAAATAATTAATTAATTGACTAATTGAGCAATTCTCGGGAAGTAGGATATAACATGTTGCGAATAATAAGATTAATTTATATAATAAATTCTGTAGGGCATTATTGCGCCCCATTAGAGGTGTTGCAAATAATAAATCATTATATTTATTGAGTAATATATAAAAAGTATAAGAAAGCTTATTAAAATTGTATATTTTAATTAAGAAGAAATTTTTGTTGAATTTTTAAAAATGAACTTAAAATTTATTCTTCATATAAATATATTTTTAAACTACAACGTATTCATTTCATTAGAAGATAAAAAATAATAACAATTAATATCTCTATAATTATGAGCCTGAATTTTCTTTCTATAGAACCTTATACAATAAAATGAAAGAAAACTTAATTATTTTGTAAAATTAATTGTTCTGAAATATATAATTTAAATTTTTAAGAAGAATTTATTTATAAAAAGATTGAATAAATATTTTTACAATCTTTTATGTTTTTTTTGAAATTTTAATGAAAAATCAGTTTCCATTATATGCTTACATAAATATAAAATTTTAGTAGAAAATTCATTATTAATAATTATGAAATCGAAATATAACTTTTTAAAAATATGAAATTAACTATTAGTAACTTTAATTTAAAATATCAAATAATAATCTTTCCAAATATAAAAAATAATTAATCGTCTAAATTAATAATTAAAATAACAAAGGAATAAAATATTATTATTTTTGCAATATTTTACAAAATATAATTTAATAAAAATTAATATAAAATTTAATTATTTAAAAATAGTGATCTTAAATTAAAATTTAAAATTGTTATTCAGAATATAATGTGGGATGGGAGAGCGAAAAAAGCAGCTGAACATCCGCGCAGATATTTTTGTCTGTAACTTTCGAAATAGAGTTTCTGGCCAGGACACTGCACTTCACAGTTTTTAAACCAAGAACTTATGACGACGGTTACTTCGTAGAACTCTTCCCTTGACCATGCTTTCGGTTGTCTTAATCTCTTAATATTGTTCTGCTGATGAAACCTTTTATTTTATTTTTAATTATTTGGATAATTTTTAACAATTGGTGGAGAAGTTCATTCGTTTGAAAATATGCAGACATGACATTTAAAAAAAAAGTTTACTTTTAATGTGTCGAAACAGTCTGGTGGCATATGAGACATTATTATTTGTTCTTTTTAAATAGGTATGTCTAGACAAATAGCAGACGTTAAAAAGTTCCTGTCTGGTTTGTCCATTAAATTATTGATGTTCATGCATAATTAATTTTTAGAAATATTCAAAAAAATTTCCATTTAGAAAAGTGTGACTTTGCAATAATGTATTCCACCAAGAAGACAATATAGTTATGTATGGCTTAAAAGCTAACAAGGTCCTCACCAAAATCATCTTCCCACTTCATTTTGCTTACGCCTTTTTCAGAAAATATCAATTGAATCGCTGCAGCTCAATAAAAAATGAAAATTTTTCAACCCCAACTCGTTAGCCCCCAGAAACTCCTCAACATCCGAAAACTTATTATAGGTGGAATCTCAAAGCATATTAAAATAAATAGACCCCCCAGAAACTCCTCATCAGAATCAGAACCGAACTTTTTGTATTTGTCCCGCAAAGATATTATAATAAAAGAAAAATGTTTAGAATTGGAAGCCCCCACTTTTGGTCTTTTTGGTTTTTCGAATTTACCTGCAAAAATTTGAGGTGTCTAAAAACAT
>LDKF01002653.1:3326-25270 GCA_001026735.1 Rotylenchulus reniformis | reverse complement strand
TTATTTTGTAGCCCATTCAATGCTCTCTTAAATCTAGCCATTGAATATAGTATGTAGAAAAATAACATTTGCAAAATAACATTGTAGGGAAAAAGCCCTAAAAAATACCTTCTCGTGGATGACAATCTATCCGACCATAAAAAAATTCCACTAAAATTTTCAAAAAGAAAAAAATATAATGATCAAAAAAAGTTTATGACAGAAAGCGCGGAAAAATTCATGCTTTTAGGAATCCCAAAAATATGCCATAAGATTAAAATCTAGTGGACAAAGATACTGTTAGGTTCGAGCCAGCGTTTTCGTTTTTCAGATATTTATCCAGCTATTTTCTGTTCTATTCTTTCTTGAAATATGGAAAGAATACAACATGAACTGAATGAGTAACAAGACATTGCACCTTCTTAAAAAAATAATTTTTATAAAGTAGTGATTTACTATATGACGATTGATTATTCCATATCAATCATATTGTAATTTATTTATAAATTATAACCCATAGAATCTTAAAATTAATTCTTATTTAGGTATATAAGATTATGTTTAAGTGCTCATAAAATCGACACTAAATTCGACAGCAAATATTTATATGTATTTATGATACGAAGATATGAAAGTAGTTTAAGAAAAAAAATCTTTAAAAGATTTTATTTTTTAATTAGTATTAATCAGAATCTTTATTGAAAAAGTAAAAAATAACATCGAGAAAGTTAAGGTTCTGTATACTTTGGTCTTGTGTATGATTTATCGCGGAAAGCATGTCCTCTATTCACTAACTCGCATGAAATTCACATTAAGAATTCCTTATTCCCATTAATAAAGAAAAATAAAAAATAATAAGACTTAAGATTAGCTAAAAATAAAATGATTTTTGTACAACGAAAATTTAAATGTTTATAAAATTTCCAAAGGTGAGTGCGCAGTGAAGAAATATTTGCTAATGTTGGAATCGCTCATAAAACCGGCAATCCCTCTTTAATTGTCAGTTTCAAGTGGAAAAGATCGTTATGATTGGTCAACTGAATCATACCATCATTCTCCGCCGATGGCAAAGTCCAGCTTCCAGAATTGTATTTATTGTTTGCTGGCATGATTTTATCTAACGAGTGCCGGGGGAGACATTTGCAATTTGTGGATGAATTCTGCATTTCGTCCAAATTCTAAAACTTATTTTTTTAAAGAAATGGTGATATAATTTTTAAAGTGTAAAGAAAATTTTTGACTAAAATTTTAAAGCAAATTGATATATTATAAATAGAGACCGGACAAGAGTCGAACGATTTCGATGAAAAAATCGAAAACGCAATAAATTGCCAAATTTGTTGGCGATTTATGCGTTTGGGCCCAGAATATTTTTTTTTGCAAAAAATAGATTTTTTTTCTTCTTAAATGTAATAAAAAGGTATAAAAATTTTACTTTATAAAATTTAGTAGTAATTCAGTAATTTCGTCAAAATGTATGCCATAATTGGATTCAGTTCATTTTTCAATTAAAAAATGATTTTTTGGGGGTTGGGGTAAATTGTGGACCCAATCGAAAAAATACCCAACGCAATTTTTTTGTAGACCCAACGCAATTTGCCTACTTGATCATAGCTTATTAGAGAAAGTTGCATGAATTTTTAAACTGATGGCTTTTATCTTGAATCATTAGGTATGAGCAATAATAAAATAGTATAAGCAATAATAAAATAATATTGTGTGATCTTTGGCTCAGCTAATTTTTTGTTCTTTTTTACACCATATTCATTTTTCTAATTTTTCATTGGATCCGAATTCTAGCGATTGGGCCAAGTGTCGTGGCGGCAAATATCGGCACTAGCATTTATTCTTCACAAAAATTATTAAGCTCGTTAAGGTGTTCTTCTAAATGTTTGGTACTCATATAGCAACATCAAAATTTTTCTTTTTTTATATACTTTAAATAGTTGATGGACCCTTTTCATTTGAAAACCAAAATCTAATTTTCTTCAATTTTTTCATTTTTTAATTACTTTTCGAGGAAAAAAAAGTTGGAAAAAAACAAAAAAAAATTAGTTTTTTTTTTGCCTAAAAGAAGCGACCCTTTTAATGGGTTTTCAAAGGCTACAACTTTGCAACTAGTGCCAAATAAAGACCCTCAAAATTTATTACAACCCTGTATTTGATCGTTACAAAAAGGAAAATTTTTGAAAAAAAAATCTTCTAAAAACAAAAAAATAAAGACAAAATAAGGACAAGGGTCGAATATAAGGCGAATCTTAGAAATGAGGATATATAATTTTTCTATTTTTGACCTTTCAAAATAAGGACAAATCTAGAAATAAGGACATTTGAGAGCCCTGTTTTAATATCAACAAATGATCCAACTTATCAATTTTTAAATGCTAAAGATCTTAAAGAATGTTCAATATTTTTTTATCATTGTTCAATAATCCAAATGATTGATCTTAATATGATCTGATCTTAATCTCATATTGTCAGATCTGATCAGTTTGTTTTTGAAGATCCGTCAGGGACTGATCGGGATCCATAAAAATCAATACAAACACTGATACACAATTGCACATAGGTATTTTTATTTTGATTATTATCTGTACCTCCAAAACAGGCAGTAAATGAGGGGGCTTATTTTGGAGAGGGATTTTATTTTAGAGTATGGTCTTATTTTAGTGAGAATACGGTATTTAATAAAAAGTAAAATGCCCTTTTAAGGAATGTTGCTAAATGTTGCATAATAGATACCTAATCGATAATAGATACCTAATCCTAATGGAGGTTGGGGACTTATTTTTCAACCCCTCTGGAGAGTGGGGTCCTAATGGGAGGTGGGGACTTAATAGAGGAAATACGGTATTCCCTTCCCCTCCATCATGTGTGAGCCCGTGAAACGGCCCCTTTGGTTGTAACTTGTAACAGCCGTGGCAACCCCAGCAATGGGGGAATACCGCCTGGGTAGCGGAACGCGAAAGCGATGATCCGTATACATAAAAAAAACATATAAAACATTAGACAATTGTTGGGTAGATTAAATGTAATGAAAATTTCAAGATTATTTTTTAGCATTACCATAAAACCTATATTAGAACACCTGGGTGTTATATTTTTCAATAATTCTGCGGAGGTGTGGTCTATTTGAGGGGGTGTTCAAATGCAGGGGGGTGTTATATTGTATATATGTTGTAGCCGATGTTGTAGCCGATTCTGAATTTCAGCCTATTCTGAATCTGCGGCCAAACATCCGCTGAACAATCGAGAACCGAACATCAAAAACATTAGTTTGGGGGGTCTACAACATATTCTGAAAGTTTCAAAACATTTTGTTCATCCGAACATGTTCAAAACATCATCCGAACATTTTAGCGATTTTTTGATGTTCGGACATGTTCAAAACATCATCCGAACATTTTAGCGATTTTTTGATGTTCGGATGATGTTTTGACCATGTTCGGGTGAACAAAATATGTTCAAACTTTCAGAATATGTTGTAGACCCCCCAAACAAACGGTTTGGACATTTGGTTTTGGGTTTCAAACCATTTGACCCCCATGTTTGGCTAAGGTTTGGCTCCCAGATTCAGAATCGGCTGAAAATTCAGAATCGGCTACAACATACCTATATTTCAACCTCAGCTATGAAGAGTGGGTACTATATTTTTCAAACCTTCAAATCAGCTCCCGAAGTGAATTTTTTCCGAGAATTTCTCAAGAAAATTGATCATTTATGAAAAAACTATAAGTAGCATCAAATTCCACTAATAAATAGTTTTCAACTTTTCCTAAAATTTGATAATATTTTATGCTTTTTTGCTATACGGCCTACGCATTCGCGTATCCGCGACGGGACACCCTGTCGGCTGTTTTCCCCCATTTCTGGGTTGCCAGTCAGGGCTCATTAGGTAGCGTTCGGTACAGGGCTGTGCGAAGCTCGAGCTTTGGACGAAGCACGAAGACGAAACGAAGCAAAAAAATTTACGAAGCACGAACGAAGTTTCGCGAAGCTCAAAAACCGCGAAGTTTCGTGGGTACGAAGCACGAAGTACGAAGTTTTCAAAAAAAAATTGCAGACTAAAAATTGAGATGAGAAAATCGTAGAAAAATTATTCTTACAACAAAAAGTATACATAACAAATCCGATTATGAGCTAATTTTGAAAAGAAATAATAATAATTTAGAATTCAAGCACTCAAATACCTATGTATTCAGATCAGATGTTTTAAACTTTGCACCCCGAAAATAATCGTTCATTTTCAGAAAATATGCTTAGAGCTTAAATGAAATTTGTTGATCAATATTTAATTTATACTATCATATATAAATATTAATACCACTAATATCTGGTGGAATTTTACGGGAACTATACTAGAATAGTATATGCGTGGAAAGTAGGGTCCTCTTCCTCACACCAATATTCTTAAAAATTTATATTTTTCTCTAAATTTATTGGGATACCGGAGAAAATTTGCAAAATATTTACCATTTCCTTATGAAATTTGATCATTTTTGTTTTGGATTCCTATTCATAGAGATGCATTTTTCTAACCATAACCCCCATTCTTAGGGGTGTATTTTAACGAGTTTCGCGAAGCTCAAAAACCACGAAGTTTCGTGGGTACGAAGCACGAAGGACGAAGTTTCGCACAGCCCTGGTTCGGTAGTCTTTCACCTTTTCACCGCTCGGCTAACCGCTCGGCTAATGGCTAGTTGAAGGGATGTGCTCCCCACGGGCTTAAATATACATATGTCTGACATGGCGGTGGGATTCGAACCCACATCTCGGGATTTGCCGTCCCGTGTGATAGAACACTACACCACGCCGCCGATTTATGACTTTAAGAATACCATGTACATTCACGATCTGCAAACCGGAAATTTTATATTTGTTTTTTTTATATTTTATATTTGCGTTTTGAGGGTCACTTGTTTTTTGTGGAATTATTTAACTGGTTTATTTATGTTTCAAATAAAAAACTATATTTTCCTTTTACAGAATTTCTGATATTTTCCACTTACAAAAAAAATTTGCGCTGCTCTAACCTTCGCTTTAATATCTAACTGATAACGGTACTTCTTAAATATTTAGAGACCATTTTATTGGATTTTTTTATATTCAACATTTGCGCGTTTGTTAATCGGAAATTATCTAATAAGATATTTTTGTAATAAATATAATTTTAAATTTCAAAGTATATTTTAAGAGTTACAAATTTTAATGAGAAAATTTTTTCAGTATCTTCTTAAGGAACAAAAATAATAAAATGATTTTTTTCTTTTTACAACTCTAAAAACCAAAAATATTTTCAAAGGCAATGTTAATGGTGAAATTACTAGCTTATGGAAAACATCATTTATTTTGCCAATACACAAAAAAGACAACAGAGATATAGAGAGGACCGTACACAAATATATCATGACACAAAGACAGTATCGTCGACTAATGAAAAAAACCAAATGGGTAATATGATGTTGGCGCTGTTCTAATCACTAATAAAAAGGATTCATAGAGAACGAATAAAATTGCAGAATTTATATCCATAATTTCACATCAATGCTGGCCCTCTATGATGTGGTTCCATGCTAGGATAGTACAAAAAGTATCAAAGATATATGAAAATGCACTCTGATTTGTTATTTTCTCACCCGGTAAAATGGATCTGAAAAATTAGGCATCACACGGACAATTAGGCACCAAAAAACTTTTTGAAATTTTTTTAGTTAATTTTTTGCGCTTAAAATTGAGATATCAATCCCCTTTTTCCTTATAGCGCCTTTGTACCTTTTTAATGTCCTTTCACGGGTGACCAATGCGTTTATAAGCGCGGTAGATGATTGAGTTGAACCAACCGCACATTACCAAGCCCACAACATCAAACATCGCAAAGTAGTACATTACTCCGTGAAACTCAAAGATGGGTTGTAAAAAATAAGCGGTTTAAATATTACTATCAGAAATTTTGAAGACGGAGGAGAATTCTAAATTTTTTTCCGGCTACTTAAGAAAAATATCCAATTTTAAGTTAATCAAAAATTTCATGATTAAAGTTGGTACTTTTCTAGTTGATCTCCTGGGAAAAATAATTTGTTTTTGATTAAAAATTTAGCAATTTAAAAGCGATGTGCTTAGCTCTAATCTGATTTCAGATTATCATATAATCTCATCAAAAATATGTTTTTTTTAATTTTTTGGTATGGAATGTGGAGGATTGATTGTTTGGAAAAGTTCATGAAATGGTATGACAAATCTGACATCAGAGCTTCGGAAGAAGTCACCAGATTACTATTAAAATTGTTAAATTTTTAATTAAAAAAGAAAAATAATTCTCCGCAATAGAGGAGGTGGTAATAGTTCAAAAAAAAATTTATTTGATTAAATTGAAGCTACTTGAATAGTTTGTATTCTGCTAGCCCACCTGAGGATGAAAATTTAAATCTATACTCTGTTTAGTACAGATTACAGCTGCCTTATTTTAGAACGAATATGGTATTTGTTATAAAATTTTCCATAAGTGTATATTTTATTCCCCATATATTATACGCTCAATTGTGCAAATCAGGGTGCTGCTTGTTCCACGCGTCGATCACCCATTGTGGCATCGCAATGGCCATGACAGCGCTGTCGATGCAGGCGACCAACCAGAGCACCATGAACAACCCCTAGGGGTGATTAACAAATATGACCGGACATTTGGCCTTTCATAGAGAATACATTCCCCCTAGGTGGGTGTTAAAATTTTCTAAATTTGAAAAGTTGCAAAAATTTCTAAATATCATGTAAAATGCCTATTTGTTACCTTTTTCTTTTATTTCCGAATGAAATTCAAAAAATTGTCGCCTTTTTTAAATTGATTTTTAATTTTGATACGAAGTACTTTGGTTCCGATAGGGGGCTAACGGAGTAATTTACTTAAAAAATAATTTTCATATGTAAATAAATTTTCAAAAGAAGCACACAAAACAATTAATATATGAAAGTGACTATAAGAATAATAATTAGAGAGATTACTTCCTAATCGGACACCAATTTTTTGGGTGGTGACACTAAATTTTGACAATTTTCTTTTACTTTTTTCGTAAGAAATTTTTATCAATTTTAATATATAATGTAAATTTTCGAATTTATTTTTTGTTTTTTCTTCCTTGACCCAAAAAACAAATTTGAAAATCCGTATGAATATACCTGGAAAATCAGATAGGGCAAAAGCACGGAGCGGGTCGTTTGGGCGCCGCCGATTGGGCGCCGCCGGTTGGGCGCCATTATACGAAGACACCTTCCGCAAGCTACCGCGTCACTCTTAATCATCTTCCGCGTCCTTCCGCATCACTTTTATTCATCTTCCGCGTCCTTCCGCATCACTTTTATTCATCTTCCGCGTCCTTCCGCATCACTTTTATTCACCTTCCGCGTCCTTCCGCATCACTCAAAAAAGTGATGCGGAGGCTTGCGGAAGGTGAATAAAAGTGATGCGGAAGGACGCGGAAGATGATTAAGAGTGACGCGGAAGCTTGCGGAAGGTGATTAGGAGTGACGCGGAAGGATGCGGTGTCATGAATAGGTGTCTTTGTATAATGGCGCCCAACTGGCGGCGCCCAAACGGCGGCGCCCAAACGTACCCCGCGCCCAACCGGCGGCGCCCAACCGGCGGCGCCCAATCGGCGGCGCCCAATCGGCGGCGCCCAAACGACCCCGACCGCAAAAGCATCAGACGGTTGCGCATCTATAGGCCTACCGAAATGGACAGGTGCATCAGAGCATAGGTGCTGGGTCGTTTTAAAAAATTAAATCAAAACTTAATATGTCCTCTAAAAACTTTTTTGTTAGACAAAAAGTATAAAAGGCAAAGTTGTACAGAATTTTATGCTGATTCGAATGGTATAAAAATTTTTCCGAAATTCGAACAAAAATACTGAAAAAGTCGAAAAACCCATATTTTTCGTTATTTTTGACTTTTTTCGATATCGTTATTCGAAATTCGAAAAAATTTTTATACCATAGAGCACAAAATTCAGCACAACTTTGCCTTTTATACATTTGGTCTAACAAAAAAGTTTTTAGGTGACATATTGAGTTTTGATCCATTTTTTTAAAAAACGCCCATTATGATATTTTTTTAAACGCCATAGTACCCTTGGAAGCATTTTTGAGGTTTTTGGTTGAAAAAAGTTTGGACCCTCCTAGCGGATCTGACAAGGGAACATTTCCTACTGCTAGTCGGAATTTGCATATTCCATTCCGACCATTTTATAGAGCATGCACACAAACCATGGAAATCTAAAATATTGAATTCCCTCAGAGCCAGGATTTATATCGTTTAATAAGATAATAAAAATATTTGTTTAATCGTTGGTTCATTTTTTCTCCTTTGCACTTGGATAATGAACAATAAAATGTCTATTGCATTTTTAAATATAAAATTTATTTGCTGTTTAATTTAAAAATATTTAAATGGCATGCGACCTTTTCTAGCTATTGAAAATGATCATCTGCTGGACTTAAAAAAGTGAATTTGGTAAAAAAAGGAATAAACAAGTTCCGAAAAGACAGGAAGCTCAACGAGAAGACGGATGAAGCAACAGACAAGCTGCAGTCAATAAGAGAACCGAAGACAAGCTAGCAGTACAAGCGAAGATCTACCGGAATCGTGCAGAGAGAAAAGAGAGAGCAGAGAAGCTAGCCGATGCCAGAGCACTCCAAGCAGCAACTCAAGCAGCGCAAGTCCAAGAGGGACAACCACAGATTGCACTGGCACCACTCTACCAATTCCCTCCCATCCAACTCGAGAAGTTTAACGGACAATGGAACCGCTGGTGTGAATTCATCGAATCCTTTCGGTGGATGGAAGGGCAGGCACCAAAGCAGAAAAGCTCAACCTTCTCAGAGGACTACTCGAGGGAGAACCGCACGCTCTCATTATAACTTATAATTATATAATCAATAAAAAATAAATAAAGGGACACCGCACTGAAGAGGCCTATCCCTATATTTATTTTTTGCGTACATTTAAACTTCAACTTTCGATATACTGTATTTCTTAAAATTTTCTATTTATTTAATTTATTATTTTTTAATTATATAATTAATATTTATTTTGTTTATTTTATAATCATGTAACTATTTATTCATTCCGTTATTGGCACTTTTCGACTAACGCCCACAGTGGCATTTTTCCACATTGGCACTTTTCGACTAACGACATAGCACCGGAACCATAAACTGAACTAGAGCCAGGAAGGATGTTATCGATCGGCGATGAAAAATCGAATTTGAAAATCGAACTTTCGGCGCTAAAAATGACCGAAAATCGGAATTAAAAATCGAAAAATTCTTTTAAAGAGAATTTATCATCATGTTCCTTTGGAGATGCCAAAAATTTGCTAATATTGGCTTGCACTCACAGTGTTTGTCAGAGATAAATAGATAAATAATATGCAAAAGAATTAGAATAATACAAAGAACAATTAAAAATGAAGAGTGGAAACTTCGACCCTACAACACTAGCCAACGTTGGTTTAAGGGTGATCAAGTGTTGCGGAATGAATTTCCGGTTCCGTTAAGGCTCAAACCTAATTTGGAGTGTGCAGATTCCAAAATAGGAAGCCTCTGTTTTGTTTTTTGGGCGGGACAAGCCCCTTGTTAATAACTTTCTTGGAAAATATTTTTTGAATTTTAAATGTCTCTAAGTTACTACTAGGGTGATTAAACGACCCTATAGTCATTTAAAAAAAATCAAGGTGAAAATTATTGATACGAAAATTTGATTTTAGAAATTACAAAACACTAACAACGAAACACCGGAAAGTGCGGAATTCGGTCTTTCGTGAGCCCGGCAGTTCTATAAAAACACCTCAGAGACGCATCATAATTTTTGTCTTCTCTGCTCCCACTGTCTTATTGGAACTTGGATTTTCCCCCACTATAGGGTCGATCGGTCACCCCAGAGGCCGTATGCAAAGACGCAAAAAGTGGGGGAAAACCCCCAAAAATCTGGGGGAATTTCCTCATTTCTTTATGCAAAGAAAATCCCCAAACTTTCGGGGGAAAACCCCCAAAAATCTGGGGGAATTTCCTCATTTCTTTATGCAAAGAAAAATCCCCAAATTTTTTGGGGATATTTCCCCACTTTTTTCCACCCTTGTTTTTTAGGGGTAAAATTAGAGCGGACCAGGAAGCCGAGGAAGATCTTCGAGCCGGAATGACACTCGCTCAGAGAAGGGGGAAGGAGTGTTGTGTCCTTGATCTGGGGTTCGAAGATATGGGATGTGGCATTATGACCTTTTCACGTGTGACAATTTTCCCCCATCCCATTGACTATAAATATTCCTCTGTTTCCTTATCCCCCACCATTCATTCCTGCCATTTCCAGTGTTCCCTCCCTCCGTGACTATTGTCCATTTATTGATTAATAAATCATTTGTGGCTGTTGCTCGGACACAACAAACATAGTAAATTACGCTCAAAGAATTAACAAATGCTTAAAGTTTCACCCAAGGCTGCAGGATTTCCCGCGAGGACGAGTTTACGCGTGGACAGAGACTGGCGACTCTCGCGAGGATGGGGACGGGGACGGTGACCCCGCGGTAACCCTAATCCAAAGTCGGCAATCCTGAAGTTTACCCGTCCTGAAAAATTTTCATATTAAAAACCAAGTTTTTTCTAATTCCGCGTTTCATTCGGGGGTTTTCAGGGATGAACAAGATGGCGGGTTCAGTTTTTCGAAATAGATTTTTAGTTACGATATAACAATTTTGATATCAGATTCGGATTCAGCACCCTCAAAAACCCCCGAGTGAATTACGGAATCTAAAAAATGAAGAAAAAATGTCTGTTCGACTTTTCGATTTTTGGTTTAAAATGTTCGAATTTCGAGTGAATTTTCTGGAAATAGATTTATTCATTTTACAACCTATAAAAATATTATATTTAATTTTTTATTAAAGATTCTCAAAAGTCGTCCCCAAAAATTTCATTTTTTCGGCACCAATTAAATCAATTAGATGTAAGAATTGAATATAACTATTTTTCATTTAAAAACAATCTTTTTAGGGGTGCTTGGTCGTTTTAAAAAAGCGCCATAATAGGCGTTTTAAAAAGTGCAAAAACCCAAACTGTTCTCCAATAACATTTGGTAAAGCTCTCTCAATACCCATATATTCAAAAGCGAGTTGGCGACATTGAATCCGCTTTTGAAGCTGTTGATGGACCCATAAATGTTAATCAGTTGAAATTTACAGAGACAGATGATATATTATCACTATGAGAAAACTGGGAAAAAGGAAAGTGGCAATAAATAAGAGAAAATAATAACATAATATAATCAACTGCTATTTTCTTTAATTTATAGATACATCAAAAGAAAATAGAAATTGCTACTCATATAATAATAAACTTTGTAAAGAATTAAATCTGGAATAAAAATTTTAATAATTAAAGAAACGAATTAAACAGCGGCAAATGTAAAAATAAAAAACATAAATCACTATATATACAGTAATTCTTGAGTTTACGATGCCCGAAAAGTTTTAACATGAAAATGTTTATTTTTTCCTAATTTCGCGCTTCACTGGGGAGTTTTCAAGACTAAAAACAAAATAATCTAAAAGCTTGATCCCTATTTTTTGCCTAAAATTAATGTCAGGATAAAGGATGTCAGAAAAAATACCTTTGCACTGGCCGAACTTTCCCCACCACAGTCATCACTAGGGTTGTAAAAAAGGAATCGTAGGGAAACGCTCAGAAACGCGTTTTTAGACATATTTAAATGTAATTTGATGAATTTTTTTCCCTATTTTCCCTATTTCTTAACCCTGGCAGGATTTTTCCCTATTTCTCGATTTTTTCCCCTATTTTGTCCATATTATAAGAAATTCTTCACAAAAATGCAATAAAAATCGAAAATTTTAAATTTTTTTGGAAATTTTTTTAGTTTTTTCCGAAAATATTAGGTAATTTTTAGTTTTTTACGAAAAATTTTTCAAACTTTTTCGCAAATTTTTTTGAAAAAATTTCGATAAATTTTTTTATATTTTTTATGAATCTCTAATTTTTATTTTGATAACATCACAAGATATGTATGGTTAAATTGGTTTTAAAAATTCTTAATATGCTTTTTAGACGAAATTTTTGAATTTTTAGGTCATATTTTGGAAAAAAATTTGCCTTTTTTGCCTATTTCGCCATTTTTCTCCCTATTTTCTCCCTATTTTTGGCCTTTTTTTGCTCCCTAATAGGTCCCTATTTTGGCTTAGAGGAATTCCCTAAAATTTACAACTCTAGTCATCAAAATACCCTCTCTCTATTCACTCTCAATCTATCATAAAAATTGGGCGCCGATTGAATTGCTTTGAACCCTCGATTTTTCGAAGCGAATGATTTTCTCTTCTAACATATATTATCTTTTCGCGGCGAGGAAAAAAAGGAAAATGAGAGATAACATTAACAAACACTGTAAAGTCGGTGAGAGAAGGTTTGGAATTCTCTCGCTTTTCTACGCTGATTTTATGTTTACTCCATTTCTTTCTCTTTACACTCACTCTCTCACTATTCCATTTTTTTGATGAATTATTGCAAATTTTTGAACCGATTTTGCATAACTGAAGGTCAAATGACCGGTCAAATGACCAGTGAAGTGAACGAGGGTCGGTCAGGTCACTTTTGAATGACACTACCAACTGCCTAAAAATCCAAAAAAATAAATAAATCGTTGCCTCTACACTTTACTCCACTCGAAAAGTACTAGATGCTGGATCAACCATTTTTTGGAAAAATGTACAAATAAATGCATAAATAACAATTTTAATTATTTTATCAGTAGTGTAAAATATCATCAATCTTTGTACGATTTTTTTAAATTTTACAACATAAAATAATCAGTTACAAGATTAATATAATAGAGTCTAACAAAAAATTTTCCTGGTTCTGTTATTTTATTTTCGCACATTAGGCATAAATCACTTGCACCTTTCACACCTTAGTGTCAAGTGGCAATAGATATCGGAATGGTTCTTGCCGGCGTGGTTGTGCCATTCTTTTCTGAGTTCACAGATTCCAGAGAAAGGCGGTCGGATAAAAAGCCAAAAATTTTATTGGCGGAACTGATTCCATCCGTCGACGAAGCTGCTGAAGATCCCCCGTGTTTTGTTGTGATAGGTGTGCTCTTCGTGCCTGGAAGAGAAAAAAGTATTTAAATAAGGTCTTGATAGAAAGAAAGGCATGAAAAATTGTTTTCTAATCCCGGAATAGAATAAAATGCCTTCCTTATTTAAATCAAATTAGTTATTAAAAGGGAAAATATAAAACGATAATAATAATAATAATACCAATGGGTGTTGTTCATTACAATTTGTGTATTTCGAGGTTTGATGAATTTTGAGGAAAGATCAAGTACCATTCCAGGGATCCATTAGGTTAAAAAAATTTTTTTTGAAAAATTTTCAGCAAAAATCACTGAAAGCAAATAAAAAAATATTCGGAATGCAGTAGCTGCACACCTGTTTTTGCTCGGGTAATTAGTTTGGTTGCCAAAGGGTCGCCACTTGTCTGGACCGGTCTTAGGCCTTTCCCGAAAAAGCCCTTCTTACCAGTCCAAACAAAATCACCTGCGGTGTTTCAAAGTTTTTCTCGGGACCCACAAGAATTTCTCCGTCCTTTTTTATTCAGAACGGAAAAGCAACAGAAAAAGTGAATGCAAAGGAAAGTGAGTGTACAAGGGAAAATGTACAAGTTAAAAGCCCTGATGGGCGGAACGGAAAATGTAAAGGCAAATTATCTGATGGAAGTGACATAGGATGGGAAAGAAGCATCAAATTCCGATCAGGGATCAAATGCCCTCCGGGGATGGTCCCTCTGACTTCCGCTCATCCCTCTTTCTATGGTTCTTCCTTCCCCTTTCTCCGCTCGGACCCTTCTAACGCGCGCGCCTCGGCCATGGACCCCTCGCGTGCGTTCTCTTCGCTCGGGTCTTCCCGAGCTCTCGACCGATCATGCCGATCGGTCGAGACACTCCGACCGCGCCAAATTTTTGGCACTTAATATTGTGTCGTTTTGGTGTGGATTTTTTGGAGGATTTTAGAGCCTTTTTGGCTCTATTTTTTCGTTGCCACTTTATTCGAATATTTTTCGGACAATCTGATGGATTTATTATCCTTTCAATCGGATTTTTGTTCCGATGACCTGTGAATTTTCCGAAGTCTTTTAGACTTCGTTTACTTTTTCGTTTTTGTGCTTTTTGACCATTCATTTGAACTTTGTCTTTCCCTTTTTTGGCATTTGCCTTATTAGGCATTTGGCCTTTTTTGGCCATTCTTCCTCCTTCCTGGATTTTTACCGGCGGCGGAGATGATGGTACCTCTTTTTTGCTTCTTGAATGCTGGAGAAGCTGAACGCTTTCGGCTTTCATATCTGGAAGATTTTTCCCAGAAGAATAGTTTTTTAGCCCGAATTTTATAATCGGTCCACATTTTTCAATCATTTTTGGCGCATAGCTCAATTTTAGTTGTGCCTTCGCCTTTTTGTTCGACTTTTCTAGACGAACATTCGGTTCGGAAATTTCTCCGAATTTTTTCGGGGTCGTTTTGAATGTTTTTTCATTTTGTTCATCGTCGCCGACGATGATAAAAGAGCCTCCGGGCCGCGAAAATTTTTTGGTTTGCGCCCTTTTTGGTGGATTTTCTTCCAAAATGATAGAAAAAGATCTGATTCTGCATCTGATATCGTCACTTTTTCATTTTCAGGTTCTAGTTCAGAACCTTTTTGAACTCGTTTCTGGAGCATACCCTTTTTTCGAGGGTTTTCTGGCTGGTCGACACTGCTGTTGATAGTAGTGTAGAATTCTTCTGGATTTTTGGCAGTGCTTTCGTCGCTTTCTGATGAAATTTCTTCGTTTTCCGATGAGTTGTCGAAGCATTCATCGTTTTCCGATGAGTTGTCGACGCTGCTTTCAGTTTCGAACTCCTCTTCTGATTCTGAATTCAAAATTTCTGCCAATGTTCCGGCTTTGGAACGATGGATGCAAAGGACTTTCTCTTCCTTTTCGACTATTTCTTGCAGTGCATTCAGGAATTTTGCGGTGTCCCATGCCTGGCCTGTGCTTTTGTTGAGTTCTTTTTTGGCCAGAACCTCACGCAGGACCGAGACCGTGAGTTTTTGCTCAAGTTGCATCCAAATTCCGGGTCCGGACATTTTTTGACCGTAGTTTTCGAGGAGTAAATACAGCTTTTTTGCTTCGAAACAGAAGTTGCGGACATCAATGAAGCTGTAGCACTGTTTCAGACTCTGCAATTCGACGAAAAGTCGGCGGATGTGCTGCTCGGCATTGTCATAGTTCCTTTTTAGCAGGTCGATGGCCAGATCGTAATCACTGAGTTGCAGCCCAGCAATGATCGACTTTGACTTTCCTTCGACTAGCTGCTTCAGCATCGCGTGTTTCAGCTCTGCAGTAGCGGCGGAATCGTGCACAGTTGCTTTAAAAATCTGCCACCATTCTGGCCAATCACGCTGATTTCCAGAAAATTTTGGAACTTCCATTTTCGGAAGTTTGAAGGTCGAATTCGCCAAAATTTTTTGGCTATCGGATTTTTGGGCCAAAATTTTTGCCCTTTCTTCACGCCTTTTTAAGTTTTTCAGCTTCCGGTCCAACTCTTTTAGGACTTGGAGACGTTCGCCGGACTTTTGGAGGCGGTCATCAAGCTGGGTTGCGGTCGAAATTTTGATGTACTGTTGTTCAAGTGTCGGTTGTTCAGCAACTGTTGCTCGCTGGATCAAACTGCACCACTTTTCAGTCGAATTTTTCAGGTCATGGAAGCTGGTTGTCAGGTCTTCGATGTCGTCGTTGAGCGTATCCAACATGTCGTTCAGTTTGATGAGGTTTTCGTCATTGTCAGTTGACAAAACGGGTTGTACCGGAATTGCTTTGTTCAGCAGTTGTTGGATAGCCTCAGCAGCACGGCGGGTGAACAACAGCAATGGTTTCGCCATTGCTAAATTCGTTTCTCAGCCTTTTCGGCTTCCGAAACGTATTTTTAATCAAAAAGTACGGCTATTTTTGGCCGAAACTTTTCGATTTATTTTTAGATATTGTTAGTTTTAAAGTTTTTCGTCCTTTTCGGACACTATTTAAATGTACCAAAGGGCCAGGAACAGAAATCGGGCGGATTGCACCTCCATTCTTCATGGCGCCACCAAGAATGTGTTAAATCTAAACACGGGAAACATATAAGACACAAACCGATTATAAGTAATGGGTAGTATCAATGGTTTTCCCAAAATTTGCACTCTAATTATAACATCAGAATTTATTATTTATTTTAATATGGAAATTTTTTGAAGATACTTTTACTGTCCATGATATCATGTCTTTAGCCATACCATCTATTGTATTTATGTATCGTACCGCTTCTTGCTTTTATAGTTTTATTTCTATGTTTTTAAAAAATAATTTTCAATGGTATTCTCGTATGCCTACCAAGCCAGTTGCTTATGCAGTGATCGCCATGGCAATAGCTGCAATTAAACACTCCGTGAAAATTGTCCACACAGTGATGTGGACTATATGTTAAAAATCCTGCCATCTTTTTTTCGGACCAGGAACAGAAATCGGACGGATTGCACCTCCATTCTTCATGGCGCCACCAAGAATGTGTTAAATCTAAACACGGGAAAAATATATAGATACCATTAAACTTAGGCCTAAAAAGGCAATTTGAGGATACAAGCTGTACATATATATAAACATCGGAAATTTTTCGATAAGAAAAATTGTATTTAAAATACGAAATTTTTTCTCGAAAAATCATTTTGATGGATTAAAATCAATTAAAAGGTAAGAGTAAAATCTACAGGTAATAGTAAAATGTACAGTCCGACTAAAAATGTATATTAAAAATTAACCTACCATTTCCTCCGAAAATGCAGACGACACATAAAAGTAATACCTTACAAAGGATGATAAAATTAATTAAGGAAATCATCTTGAATTTTGTAAGGGGATTATTTATAAGTAAAAGAAAGAATTAAAATTAAATTGTCGCGTTTGATACGCTTATGTTTATATTGCGAGCTTTTTTATAAAAAGCGATTTTAATCGAAAATAAAATTTTAAAATCATTCGCTTCTGATTTGTCCATCCAAAAATTGAACATGAATCATAGTTCCATAAAAATGAGATGAACAGATTGCTATGGGAAAATAGAGAAAAAGTCATACAAATACACCAATATTCAATCATATATTTAATAAAAATTTTTTTAAATCCCTTTGAATCTGAAATTTCCATAATTTCCTTGGGAAATATATTCTAGCATGAAACAAACCTAATTATGTTGTATTTTTGATGTACATCCTCTGTTCTGTAATTGAAACAACTCTGTACGAATTGGAATAACTTTTCCTAATAGAGACTGGATTTTTATTTGTTAAATTTATGTTTGCAAAAATAAAAAAGAGGTTGTATTTATAATCAATAAAATTAAGATCTTCATTTTTGCGCTGTTCTCCAGATTTTTTTAAATGTGAAATTAATTTAAGCGAGGTTAAAAATTGTTATTTATAATTTATGAGTTGTAATTAGAGACCGGACAAGAGGTTGGATCGATTTTTTCGATAAAAAACTCGAAAAACTCTAACTCGAAAAAACTCGAAAAATGGTTCGAGTTTTTTCGAGTTGAGTTTCCAATTTTTCGCCAAAATTTTTTTTTAATAACAAATATTCTTATTAGACAAATTTATACCTTTTGCTGCGTGAATAAAAATAATAAAAATTCAACAATGTAAAGAGATCAATATTGGAATTTGAGTAATGGGAGATTTCAGTCCCAAAAATAAGCATTTCGGCCTTTCGCGGGCGGAAACGATTGCGTCGATAATCATATGTATTAGTGTTAGGAATTTTCGCAAAGCCGTAACAGTGACTCAAGACCGGAAGCAAAACCAAGACCCAAGACCAAATTTTTTCGAAGCCAAGACCAAGACTTGGTCTTGTTGGTCTTTTTTAGTACCCAGTTTTTGGTCACGGTCTTAGTCCCGGTCTTTGTTTTGTTCCTAGCACTAATAAGTATCACGAGTGGTGGAAAAAAGTTGCCCGCTTGCAGCACTGGTGGCGGTGCAGACAGAAATTTCATCTCCTTTTTAGACAATTTTGGAAATTTTTTTTGCAGTTTTCAGTTTTCACGCCAGAACATACCCCGAATGGTTATATGACATTTGCGATTTTACTTATTCAACCGAAACCTAAAGAAATATGTAAGTTCGAAGAAAATACAAAATAAAAAAAATGAATTTAAAATCTCGAATTGTATTACAGTGAAGGAAAAGTGCTAGGCCATTAAAAAGTGCTAATGTGCCTCTCAGGAAAAGTGCCTCTCAGGCAAAAACTACCAATGCGCCAATTTTAGACTAAATTTTTTTTCAAACACCAAAAATATTCCAAATTCATAAAAAGCAGAAATTTTTTCTCTTCTTTTACTTGAAATTAGGGTTGCGCCGGATGATCCGAAACCCGATGTTTTTACTGATCCGAAATACGACGATTTTTGGGCTGATCCGATCCGAGATCCGAATTCGAACAAAAGTTTTTTCCCCGAAATACCATATTTCGATATTTTATTTTTTTTATTTACAAAAAAGTTTTCGGCCAAACTGGCCACATTGGGCCTTTCAAGACAGGATACTCAACTCGTCTTTCACATTTTTGGTATTAGGCACTTCTATTCCCGAAGATCGCCCATTTGTTCGTAGGCGGTGCCAGTCGAAGAACCAAAAACAATTAATTATTCACCCGAATTCATTGGATCAGTCATCATATTATTGCATAATATGTAAAAATTATAATGAAAAGGTTGATCCTATTTAATCACCACAATAAAAATAATTTAGATCAAGAATATCTAATTACGAAAAAGGGCTTTTTCTTTTGAGTACATCAAAATACGACTGTTTTTCTCTGTTGCTGCATGCAATTCCATTTTTTTGCATCTCTAACAGAAAATTCAGGCATTTCGTGTCAGAAGAAAAAATATGTGAACGGTCGAAAACAATGGAAATTTTTCTTTGTTTTGCCAAATTTTGCCAGATGCTTTGTGGTTTTTGGAATCAACAAATTCCTTGTAAAATCTATAAAAGATACTATTTCCGAAAACAAACGTAAAATAAATTTGCATGACGATTTTTGAGATGCTTTTTCCATCCTCGTTGTATTGTCACTTTTTCTTGATATAACTTTAGAACAAGTTCTACATTTTGCTATCGGATCACCTCTTCTGAATTGGAATTAACGCAAAAAAGATCAAGCTGACTCGCTCGGCAGCGACATAACACCGCTGACAGTTCCAGATTTATATTTATAAAATTTTGTTCAACTCATTTTTAGGGGTGTATTTTGGTTCAGGACCTCATTTTTTGGAAGTGTAAACATATGCTCGCTGTATTTCATGAAAGCCAAATGATAGTTTATAATTTTTTATTAATATTATTTTTTACGCTGAATTTGAAAGAAATAAAAGTATTTAAAGTCTCTTTTTAGTAAACAATTTTTAAATTCAGATTATATAACCTATAAAAACTACCGAATGTTTAGCTTTATATTTTATTCATAAATTTTCAGCGCTAGTTAAGACTAGGGTAGCGCGGGATCGGGATCCCGGCCGATTTTCGGGATCGGGATTTGCCAAAGTCGATCCCGATCCCGGATCCCGATTTTCAAAATTCAGGTTCGGGATCGGGATATCCCGATTGCAAATTTCGGGATCGGGATTATCCCGAAATCCCGAGATTTTTTTCGGGATTTTCAAAAAATGGCTTAAAAATGCAAAATTTTTTAAAGAAAAATTCAAAAAGTCGAAAACAATAATAAATAAAAATTTCGTATCCATTAACTAGACAAAATTGAAAGGGAGCCGATCATTTGGGCAGTGATCAGTGATTACTTGGGCTTGGGCAGTGATATTTTTTGGCAGTGATCAATTGTTCATTTATCTTTTGGGCAATAAAAATGAAAAGGCAAAAATTTACTTTAATGACCAATATTTTATCATTTCTTATATCATTTTCTTAGGCCTAAGGTTTTTCAAAAAATTTCCGAAGTTTCGAGTTTTTCAAAAAAAAAAATTCTTAGGCCTTGGGTTTTTCAAAAAAATTNTCATTTGGGCAGTGATCAGTGATTACTTGGGCTTGGGCAGTGATATTTTTTGGCAGTGATCAATTGTTCATTTATCTTTTGGGCAATAAAAATGAAAAGGCAAAAATTTACTTTAATGACCAATATTTTATCATTTCTTATATCATTTTCTTAGGCCTAAGGTTTTTCAAAAAATTTCCGAAGTTTCGAGTTTTTCAAAAAAAAAAATTCTTAGGCCTTGGGTTTTTCAAAAAAATTTCACAAGCCTTGGTTTCTCAAAGAATTTCACAGGCCTTGTTTTCTAAAAAATTCACAGGCTTGGAGTTTTCAGAAAAATTTCAAGACCTCAAGTTTTTAAAAAATTTTCATAAGCCTTGGGTTTCAAAAAAACTTCGGAGGCCTCAGGTTGTTCAGAAAATGTAATGAATTGTTCAGAAAATTTAGCAACGAAAATTTTCAAAAAGAAAAATTTTCTTTTTGAAATTTTTTTTAGGTAAAGTCTCAAACGAGTCAAAAACAACGGAGAAACAATCGTGGAGACTCAGTCGTGTTGAGACTCAATCGTGAAGACTCAATCCTACAGACTCAATCGTGGAGACTCAATCGACCCCCACCGATAAAAAGTGAAAAGAAAAAGACAATAGAGATAACAAGTGTTTGCGTTATGAAAATAAAATATTCAAACATAAGACGATTGGTCAAATTTAAAAGCAAAAGATACGACAAAAATAAAAAAAAATCAAAAAATTTTCGGGATCCCGGCCGGGATTGAAATCTTGAATTTCGGGATTCGGGATCCCGCGTTCGGGACCGGGATCGGCAATTTCGGGATCGGGATCAAAAATCCCGATCCCGAAACATCGGGATCCCGGCCGGGATCTCGATTCCGCGCTACCCTACAAAATACACCCCTAAAAACGAGGTCTATTACAGGGGGAGACTAATTGCAGGGGGACTTAATACAGGAAATACGGTACTTTTATTTAAAGCTTACTAGTTGTACAGAATTTTGTGCTTTATCTTCTAATATTTTTAGTTTTTGAAATTCGGCCCAAAAGTTTCGAAATATTTGAAAATATTGAAAAATAGGTTTTTCATAAAAATTTCCAATGCCGACTTAAATTTATCAATTGGTAAGAATTTACAAGTGTTTACTTTCGGAAACATTTTGATGAAATTAAATGTGAACATTGATAATCTTATATATCTTAATCAAAATAATCTATTTCGCAGGAAATTGGACACATCCTATATGATCGTTCCATAACTTTTATTACTACAGAAGGCTAATCTAAAATTTATTCCGAGAATTCTAAAACCGGAAAAAGCACAAAATATGAATTTTAAAAGGTATCAATGAATTGTATACATATATTTGCTATTTTTCTAATCTTTTTCTATTTAACTTTTAATATACAATTAGATTTGTTTTACATAAATTGATTAAATGTATAAAGAAATACACAGAAGCTAATGAATTTAAAAATAGAATTCAGCAATTTAAAACATTAATAAAATGGGTTTTTGATCACTCAATAAATAAACAATTATATTTTTTGGATCATCCTCCATAGCCACCTGATTGGCCATAACCTGAACTCTGTTGGCCGTAACCGCCGTAACTCTGTTCGTAACTCGAGATTTGAAGTTGCCGACCGTATCCATAGGCGGAATTTTGACGCTGTCCAAAATCGGCAGAAGATTGGCCGCAGTCGAAAGATGGACCGCAGCTGGAAGTCTGACCAGAACCAGCAGAAGACAGACCACAAGTCTGTCGGAAGTCTGGCCGTAGCCGGCGGCGGAAGGCAGAACGAAGCCGGAAGATAAACCGCAGCCAGAAGACAGACCACCGTAACGGCCAGAG
>LDKF01002652.1:6512-25811 GCA_001026735.1 Rotylenchulus reniformis | reverse complement strand
GCCTTTCCATTTCGGATTTTTTGCCTTTTTGACGGTTTCCTTGCCTTTCTCCCGTTTTTAAACATGTCTATCATAATTCGACAGCAATTGGTTCCTATACTTTCGGCCATTTCTGCCGATACTCTAAGGGGAACGGATCAGGCACTTCTGCCTAATGAATCTGACTATTTAGAACCTATCAGTGCTACTAGCGAATCCTTGTCCCGTAAAATTGCCCAAGCTCAAAATCTTCTCCGGGATTGGACCGTAGTTTTATCTTCCGGGGATAGGGAAGTAAGAGATGAAGAAAATGGATTGTTTACGGTATTCTTGGTAGGGGGAAAGACACCCAGCGAAATAATTGCTGAAGGATTTGAGGTACAGACCGAATTGGACATTAAAATTGATAAGATTAGGGCCTCGAATCCCCGGGTCCTTCAGAACAATGGTCCCCAGGTCCCCGCCGTTCGACCCCAGATTAATTTACCGTCCCTCCAGCTTCCGGACTTTGACGGGAATGATGCCCATTGGCCATCATTTTGGGCGGCCTTCCGCCATACTATACATGAAAATGAGGCGCTGAATGGCGCGCAAAAACTTACTTATTTGGTAGGCCGTCTTAGTGGGACCGCACGGGCACTTATTGATGGGTTCGCTCTCACAGATCACAATTACCCGATTGTGATAGACTTATTAAAAGGTAGATATGGGGATGATAATAAGAGGGCTGACCGACTTAGAAGTGAGCTGTTTCATTTGGCAAAACCAACTGGGCATTCGACTTCCCTAAGGGCTTTTTCCGAAAATGTCGACCGAATTTGCAGACAGTTGGAAGGTTTAGGCACTAATTTGGATGATAACCCCTTCTTAACGGTAGCTATAAAGGAAAAATTACCCACAGAAATTAAGGCCCAACTTTACGATAAGGAAATGGAAGAAGGGACTCCCTGGACTTCAAAACAGTGGAGGGAAAGGTTGAACAGAGTTGTTAGACTGAAAGAAGCTGTTCATGCTTCTTGGGAGGCCCCTACAAGCCAAGTCCCACCTCCGCACCCAAAGTTTGTCCCGCATTTTAATGAACCAATCAAAAGGGTCTTTCCGATAGTTCCGACAGTAGGGAAGGGTGATGGTCACTGGGCCTGCAGTCTTTGCATGCAAAATGACCATAAACCATCAAAATGCACTGTTTATCAAACAGTGGAGCAACGCAAAGCTCGCCTTCTCGAGCAAGGCCGTTGTTCACTCTGCGCGCGCGATAGTCATATGGGGACTTCCTGCCCAAATACACCATGCTTTCGCTGCGGGGGTAAACATCACATAATGGTGTGCCCGGCTCCCGAAGAATGGCAACTAGCCCATGGGAGCAATTCTGTGCCTTTAGGCCCCAGACCATCTGTTAGCGGATCAAATTCAAAGGGAGGGAATTCACAGGTTTCCTCCCCGGTCTCATTTTCCCCGGATGAATCCACCATTCCCCTAATTACTTCATTGGTTGCCGAAACTGACTCTCCTCACTCTGAAGTACCTTTCCCTCGAAAAAAGAGTTCCAATGCCTATTTAATGATCGCGGAAGTACCCGTTTTCAACCATAAAGGTCCAACTCCCGTTACCGTACCTGTTTTCTTCGACCCAGGGTCCCAACCTTCGTTTATCACCTCCAATCTCGTTTCTCTGTTGGACCCGGAGTTGGTGGAGGATGAAAACATGGCCGTTGGGGGATTTTTGGGAAGTGGCCCTTCAAACACTTTGCGATTTTCTTCTCCCCGTTTCTCTGTCAAACTCCGCAGGAAAGATGGTGGATGGGAAGCAGTTGAACTAAACCAAACTGCTAAAATTGTCCCACCAGTGGAATTTTTGCGGGAACTCTATTGGAACCCTTCTAATCCTCCGGATATGGGAATTATGGTCAAAGAACCCCAAATACTTTTGGGAGTTAAGCAATTCTGGAAATTTTTCTTGGGGAGAAAGGAGATTTTGCCGGGTCTATTTCGGGTGGAAACGGTTTTTGGCGCGGTTTTTGGCGGAGAAATAGATCATTGTGTGTCCACGGCCCTCTCCATATGTTCCCCCTTAATTTGTGGAGTAACCACCCGTTCTTCTAAGCCCGATGAGTTGGTCAAAAAATTATGGAATTTAGAATCTATTGGAATCTGCGACCCTGTTGATTCTAACGACAAGGATCTAGCGGTGTCCCTTTTCAAAAATTCCGTAGAATTTAAGGATGGAAGATACGAAGTGGGTTGGCCATGGCGCCCGGGAGGTAGAGACCGATTACCTACTAATTTTTCTTTGGCATATTCCCGACTAGCTTTCCTTTCCCAAAAATTACGGAACAATCCTAGCTTTAGGGAGAAGTACCAATCTACAATAAATGACCAATTGGCCCGGGGAATCATTGAAATGGCAACGCGCAATGGGACTAATGAACACTTTATTCCCCATCACGCTGTAATCACCCCCAAGAAATTACGCGTGGTTTACGACGCTTCCGCGCATGAAAAAGGGAAACCGTCGTTAAACGAGTTGCTCCTCCCCGGTCCTAATTTAATCCCCGAACTGGCAGGAATCCTCCTACGTTTCCGGACCACTTCTTACCCCGTTCTAAGCGATATTGAAAAGGCATTCTTAGCAGTTGGTCTCCGGGAGGATGACCGGGAAGTTGCCAAATTCCTTTGGCTTAAGAACCCTGAAGAACCTCTTTCCCCCGGCAATTTAGTGATTTACCGTTTCCGCAGACTCGCCTTTGGGGTTTGCTCGTCGCCGTTTCTTCTGGCCAGCGTCCTCCAGCATCATCTCTCGACCATGGGGAATCCCATGGGAATGGTCAAAAATTTCTATGTGGATAATTTGCTTATTTGCAGTGAATCGGTCCCCGAGGCGGAGGCATCTGTCCAGAAGGCCCGGGAAGTGATGAGCAGCGCCGGAATGCATCTTCGCGAGTTTGTCGCCAATGACCCTCGGATTTTGGTTGGTCTTCCCCCAGAAGAAGTTATGGTGGGTGATGTACAAAATGTCTTGGGGATCTCATGGAGCACCCGAAGGGAGGAACTTCAATTCGAATTCCCTAACCCGCAGAGCTTTCCCCCGACTAGGAGGGGTATTTTAAGTGCGATTGCTTCGTTTTTCGACCCTCTTGGACTCTGTTCTCCCTGTCTGGTTAGGGCCAAAATATTCTTTCAGTCGCTTTGGGATTTAAATAAGGGTTGGGATGAGCCCATTGGCGAAGGTCCCCAGATCGAATGGGCAAAGTTAACTGCGGATTGGGTTAGTCCCCCCGTAGTTTTCCCGAGGTTGACTCTTTGCAGCCGGGCCAATCTACAGCTACATATTTTTTCGGATGCCGGCCCCAATTCTTTTGCCGCCGCCGTTTATTTGCGAGCGGAGTGGGAAGGACGCGTAGAAACCTCCTTGATCTTTGCCAAATCGCGCCTGAGGCCCAAAAAACTAAAAATTGATGGGCTAAGCATACCTCGCTTAGAATTACTAGGTTTAACGGTGGCAATAAGAGCCAAAAGGTTTGTCACTACCAATTTACATCACCCCATTGAAAAGTCCGTTTTTTGGGTGGATTCTCAAATAGTTTTATCCTGGCTATCCAATAATAGTACCCAACCAGTCTTTATTGCTAATCGCCTCTCGGAAATCAGGGAAGAAAGGGGCAACATTTTTCGTTATGTTAGGTCCGCAGATAACCCTGCCGATTTGGGGACAAGGGGGATTAGCCCTTGTGATCTAGCTAAGGAAAATAACTGGTTTTCTGGACCTGAATGGCTCAAACTCTCTGAGAATGAATGGCCTAAGGAATTCAGGGACATTATTTTACCATCGGAGGAACCCCTGTTTGTTCCGGGGAACGAAAAATTGGTTACCACAATTCCTATAGTAGAGCAGCAAGAAAGTCCTTCTGTATTGTCCCCAAGGAACTTTAGTAGTTGGTCCCGTCTTTTAATCACTACAACTTTCGTTCTTCATTTTTTAGCTAAAAAACTGGAAAAATCAAAGAAAGCTAGGCATAAACTATCTTTTATCAGTCAGATGCAAGGGATAGAACCCTCTTCTGCGGAGTCAAGGAAAATTACAAGGAAATGGATACTTTGCCGGGAACAAATGATCTTAGAACCAGGGGATGGAACTTACTTGGGAACAGACGGGTTAATTCATCTTCGTACTCGCTTAAGCTTTTCTCAGCAACCTGAAGATTTTAGGAACCCTCTGGTGCTTCCCCGGGAGTCTTGGGTTACCCGTTTACTAATCTTATCCGCTCATTGCTCCTTGGCCCACGCAGGGGTAGACTGTACTCTAGCTAAATTTCTGAGTGAATATTGGTGTCCTCGAGCCCGCCGGCTAACAAAGGGGATTTTAAGGGATTGTACCGTTTGTAAAAGGGACCGCGCTGTGAAATTTGCTTTGCCCCCGATGCCCCCTTTTCCCACGGCCAGAGTTACCCCTAGTCCCCCTTTTACCTTTGTTGGGCTCGACTATTTAGGACCTACCCAGTTTAAATCTTCCGAGGGTCCCAAAAAGGCCTGGGTCTTACTTTTTACATGCTTAAGTTGTCGGGCCGTGCATTTAGAGCTGGTGGACTCACTTAGCACCACTGATTTCCTTTCGGCTTTTCGCCGATTTGTTGCCCGTAGGGGGATGCCTAAAAGGATCTGGTCTGATAATGGCACCCAAATAGTCCTGGGAAGACAACTTTTAATGGCCTACTACGAAATGCCAATGGAATGGACACTTATCCCCCCTTATAGTCCATGGGCAGGGGGAGTTTATGAACGCATCGTAGGGTTAGTCAAAACTGCATTCCGTCGTTGTTTGGGGAGATCTAACCCTAATTGGGTACAATTACAGACCCTAACCCATGAGATTGAGGCGGTTCTGAATAACCGTCCGATCACTTTTGTGTCTGATGAGAAGGATGGTCCCAAACCCCTTAGACCCATTGATTTCTTAGCCCCCTCGGCCCAGAATATGCTAATTGAACCAGAGGAACCCGACGAACCCTTCCTACCATCATCCCGGGAAAAATTAGCGTACTTATGGCACATCACTAACGAGTCGCTCCGCCGTTTTTGGCAGACATGGAGCCGGGACTATTTGCTGATTTTAAGGGGAAGAACTAAAGAAACCCACACAGGTCCCAGGGTATTTGCCCCAAATTCTCCGGAAATAGGGGATATAGTGCTGGTTGTGCAAGAAGAATTTCCCAGAAACCGCTGGCCCCTTGGTAAAATTCTCTCACTTCTTCCCCCTGAAAGGCCCCGAAGTGCTAAGATTAAGATGGGGGATGGTAAGGTACTTGAAAGGCCCATCAACCATTTGGTCCCTTTGGAGGGAGCTGCTAACTGGGAAGAAGTGCCGCCCCCGGATTCCGCTCCTCCGAGGGAAGAACCAGAGGAAAATGCACCCTTGACAGAAAAGGAAAACTCGCGGCACATTAAGTGGGCAACCCGTGACCCTACTGTAAGAGAGTATCGCCGCGCGGCACAAAAGGGAGCCGCCCCACGGATTAATTGGGCCCCTCGCCATCCGCTCGTCGCAACAATACTAATGGTTATGGCTCTAAGCGGTGTAGTGGGGACGACACCAAGGGTTTTAACTTGCAATGAAGAGGGAATTTGGATCTTTTTGAACCCTAAGGCCGAAAATGGACTGATTTGCTGCGAGGGAATCTGCAGTAGCCGCACCTACTCAACACCTTACTTACTTCCCCTTCCTCCTGACTTATTGGCTAGTGGGTTTGAGTGCCACATTTCTTATTCGCTAGCTGGGGAAAGGTTCTCTTCGCAAACTCAATGCGAACCAATTGAGGGGTGTAGCCTTATAAAATGCCATTTTTGTTGGGAAAGGATTCTGAATCCCCATTGTTCCCCGTTTCTCCTCGCGTTTGCAGTTGGTACAGTCCTGGGGGCAGTAGGAATGGCACTTTGCGTAGGGGCATATATTCTCCGGGCACTTTGGCGAAGGGGTCTGCGCATTCACTGGACCGGTCGCTGCCCGGACATTTGTCGGAGATGCCTCGGCCAAAGGCCCGAACCAGCGGTTAGGTGGCAGCGAGGGGGAGCAATTGAAGTGGGAGAACAGGAAGAGGATGAAGTAGTCTTTGAGCCAGGACATTTGGCACTTGAAGCGTCTTCCTCGGGGGCTAACATTACCCATAGAAGGACAGAACGGGAATTAGCGGATCATTCACCCCGGACTCAATCCCCCGAAGGGAGGGGCGAAACCTCACGGCCCAGGAGTTTGACACGTCTAGGTTACGCATTGACCCTGCTATGTATTATACTTTTTACCCACCCTTCTCTCATAAGTGGGGGCATGGAAACGGTGTCTATTTCCGCCGATACTGAGGAATGTATGGTAGACCATGGGAGTACTAAGTGCAAGTTCAACCGGGTCACCTCCCTGACCCTATTACCAGCCGGACAAACGGTTGAGTTAGTTCTCNGTAGGGTTAGTCAAAACTGCATTCCGTCGTTGTTTGGGGAGATCTAACCCTAATTGGGTACAATTACAGACCCTAACCCATGAGATTGAGGCGGTTCTGAATAACCGTCCGATCACTTTTGTGTCTGATGAGAAGGATGGTCCCAAACCCCTTAGACCCATTGATTTCTTAGCCCCCTCGGCCCAGAATATGCTAATTGAACCAGAGGAACCCGACGAACCCTTCCTACCATCATCCCGGGAAAAATTAGCGTACTTATGGCACATCACTAACGAGTCGCTCCGCCGTTTTTGGCAGACATGGAGCCGGGACTATTTGCTGATTTTAAGGGGAAGAACTAAAGAAACCCACACAGGTCCCAGGGTATTTGCCCCAAATTCTCCGGAAATAGGGGATATAGTGCTGGTTGTGCAAGAAGAATTTCCCAGAAACCGCTGGCCCCTTGGTAAAATTCTCTCACTTCTTCCCCCTGAAAGGCCCCGAAGTGCTAAGATTAAGATGGGGGATGGTAAGGTACTTGAAAGGCCCATCAACCATTTGGTCCCTTTGGAGGGAGCTGCTAACTGGGAAGAAGTGCCGCCCCCGGATTCCGCTCCTCCGAGGGAAGAACCAGAGGAAAATGCACCCTTGACAGAAAAGGAAAACTCGCGGCACATTAAGTGGGCAACCCGTGACCCTACTGTAAGAGAGTATCGCCGCGCGGCACAAAAGGGAGCCGCCCCACGGATTAATTGGGCCCCTCGCCATCCGCTCGTCGCAACAATACTAATGGTTATGGCTCTAAGCGGTGTAGTGGGGACGACACCAAGGGTTTTAACTTGCAATGAAGAGGGAATTTGGATCTTTTTGAACCCTAAGGCCGAAAATGGACTGATTTGCTGCGAGGGAATCTGCAGTAGCCGCACCTACTCAACACCTTACTTACTTCCCCTTCCTCCTGACTTATTGGCTAGTGGGTTTGAGTGCCACATTTCTTATTCGCTAGCTGGGGAAAGGTTCTCTTCGCAAACTCAATGCGAACCAATTGAGGGGTGTAGCCTTATAAAATGCCATTTTTGTTGGGAAAGGATTCTGAATCCCCATTGTTCCCCGTTTCTCCTCGCGTTTGCAGTTGGTACAGTCCTGGGGGCAGTAGGAATGGCACTTTGCGTAGGGGCATATATTCTCCGGGCACTTTGGCGAAGGGGTCTGCGCATTCACTGGACCGGTCGCTGCCCGGACATTTGTCGNAGATGCCTCGGCCAAAGGCCCGAACCAGCGGTTAGGTGGCAGCGAGGGGGAGCAATTGAAGTGGGAGAACAGGAAGAGGATGAAGTAGTCTTTGAGCCAGGACATTTGGCACTTGAAGCGTCTTCCTCGGGGGCTAACATTACCCATAGAAGGACAGAACGGGAATTAGCGGATCATTCACCCCGGACTCAATCCCCCGAAGGGAGGGGCGAAACCTCACGGCCCAGGAGTTTGACACGTCTAGGTTACGCATTGACCCTGCTATGTATTATACTTTTTACCCACCCTTCTCTCATAAGTGGGGGCATGGAAACGGTGTCTATTTCCGCCGATACTGAGGAATGTATGGTAGACCATGGGAGTACTAAGTGCAAGTTCAACCGGGTCACCTCCCTGACCCTATTACCAGCCGGACAAACGGTTGAGTTAGTTCTCCACACCCCACACTCTGTACCTATGGGAACCTTATTTTTTACTCTAAGAGAATTCGATATTAAGTGCCTTAAGGAGACTACTGGATTTACCCGGTCCTATCGTAACAGCTTTTCTTCTATATTACGGTGTCCTGGGGCGGGGTCATGTTCCGGTTCCTTCTGCCCACTGCTGGTATCTAACCAGTCCGTACCCGAACTAAGCGAGGAATTTCCTGGCAATAACTATTGCCGGGAGGCGTCAGGCTTCCTTTTTCGAGGGTGCGCTTCCACCTCTTATGCTTGTCTTTTTTATCGAATTTTCGCAGTTCCCACCACCCCCTTCATCTATGAAGTTTTTAAATGTCCGGCCTGGCAATTTTCTATGAAACTCGGAGTTAGGGTTGAGAAAGAAGGTTCCTCCTTTACGGAAGAGTTGGTTCTATTTCCGGGAATAAGTCACCATTGGCCTGCAACTAATCTATCGTTGGTCTTTTCCCCAAGTGGGCTCCCTCCATGGCCTATTTTAGGAGGGCAATTTATATCCAACGGTACCCACGGGGCCTTAATTCCTGAAGTGCCCATCCATCTCTGGTGTGGATCTAAAATGCTCGCGAATGGGATGAAATGCAAGTTGGCAACCGACACGTGCCATTCGTGCTATACAAACCACGAGTCAGCCTTGACCAGCTGCGAGTGTCGAAAAGCTAATTGGGAAGGGATAATAGCTGATAAACGTCGCCGTCTCCCAATTTCTATTGGTCACCTCCAAATAAACCACTGGAATGGCATTGTCTGGGGTACTTTTCCTTATCCCCCCATCAACCTGGTCCTAAAAATGGGCGGCACAAGCTTATCGGTCCGACATTCCCCCTCCATGTGTACCATATTCCCAGGGCATTTAATGGGGTGCCATAGTTGCAGGACCGGTGGACGTTTCAATTATACTTGTTTTTCCTCCATCGGGGAGTCATTTGCAACGGTTAGCTGCGACGACGGGACTCAATGGGTAACTAAGTGCACCCCAAAAGGCCTATATTCTAATGTTACCTTAACATGGTCCCAGTCAGACGTCAATACATATTGCCATGTGGACTGTTTGGGAGGCAAAACCGGTTTCGACTTAAAGGGCACCTTAACCTTTTTCCTTAGAAAGGAATGGGACTACTCACCCGTAAATTCTGTAAATGGCACAAAGGGGAATTATACCGGAGGGCCAACATTCCCCCAAATAAAACTGGCGCTTTTCAACTCAGTGGGATCCTTGCCGCAGGCCCTGATCGCTATAGCCGCCTTCGCGGCCTGTATGATTGTATTCTTATTGGCGGTGCGTTTTGTCCCAATTTCATGGGTTACTGTCTGCTGCTGTCCGCAAGCGACCGCCGGGGTGATTGTAGCAAAATCGGTACTCGAGAATGTCCCAAGAACCAGCTCAGCAGGCAACCCGTCACGGTTCCGAACAATGTGAAATCTAGCTCACCTACCTTTCCCTATAAGTACTATCCCGATTCCCCTAATTTATTGGTCCCTATTTAGTCCCCTCAGTTCCAGAATTCGCAGAGGGTCAAATCGTGTCCTGAACCTTTACAGACCTCTGTTATACTTTTCAGACTCGGTCTAAAGATACAAAAATGGTGTTTTCTAGGGGTTTTAGACATCGTAGAATCCGTATCGAACAATATTTTCCCAAAATTCGAAAATTTTTGACATTTCGACTTTTTGTAAGACCCCCTAAAAACCTTCATCTCGGTACCCTGAGACCTCAATTCGAACGAATCTGACATTTATTTCAAAAAATTCGAGTTCGACTTTTCGACCTCCCCTTAAAAGTCGAACGAATGGTCTGAATTCGACCAAAATTTGGATTTAGGGGTTTCCGAACACGGGGAATCGTTTGAGATAGGCAATTTGTCATAATCACGAATTTTACTTTTTTTTCGACCCCATGTTCGACTTCGGTTATACCTAGTTAGATTCCTCTTTTAGTACCTCCAATATGTCCCGTATCGATTATCGTGATCGTCCCAGGTCAAGTGACACCCTAACCACCCTTTAAAGTTCAGCTTACCAAGTTCCCTTACTGATCTTGTGTTCGAACAATAATCATGTCGATGATCCCAAACGCTCAACCACTGCCGAACGGCTACATTCTGGTCTCTCAGCCAGGCGTTCAATACCCACCATCGGTTTACAACGCATCGCTCCCGGCATCAGGCCCACAAGTCCCTGCACCAGGCCCACAGGTCTCGCCGGCATATCCCGGTCAACATCCCTCGGGAAATGCGCCAGCGCCCCAGGTCGTTCAGCAACCAGCGAACATCACTGGTCAATGGCCTTCGGGAAATCTGGCAGGAACCAACATCGGACAACCAATTTCGGGATTCACTGGTCAATGGGCTTCAGGAAATGTGCCAAGTCATCAGGTCGGACAACCAGTTGTGAGCCAATTTCCATCGGGGAATGCACCCCGTCCGCTTAACGGAGTGGGATACCACGCGGGATTCCCCCCGCAGGCACCGAATCCGCGTCCGGCCCCGGGTCCTTCTTCTCGTGTCCCACAGGTTTCGAACACGGATCGCCGTATCATCGGCGCGCTCGACAGCTTGGTACAGATCGCCAGTGGACAGCGCAATCTGCTCGAGCGAATGGTGGTGATGATGACGGCGACCAAGATTGAGAAGCAAGTGGGAGGAGGAGGACCAATTCGCCGCTTCCGTCCGAAACAACAGCGAAATGAGCGCGGAGGACGTGTGGCTGCACCAAAGATCGGCTTGATCGAGAAACCGGTGCTGGCTGACCGCAAGGGCACTGCTTCAACTGCGCAGGATGTTCCCGCATCGCCGGAGCGAGAAATTGTGCCCGCTTCGCCCGACCAGGAGAATTCGACGGTTGAGGGCGGTATTGATTTGGACTCGGGTGAAGCAGCGGCTTCCGGCTCTGGGAATTAAGTTGGAATTTTTTCGAAAATTCATTACAGTAACTTTCAAACCGAGGGGCGAAAACAATCCAAAATTTTTGGGGCCAAAACAAACCAAAATAATCCTTAGCTCCCCGGGGTATAAACAAAACTAATGCTTAATCTGGGCTTGGCCCACTTCTTCCCCTCCCCTTCTCCCACTAATCCCACAGAATTGGCACGATTGGATCAGATCCGAGTGTTTTCGTGGTTGTTTTGCACTGTCCCTCTGCTGTTCCTCCCCTTGCCCACCAACGCTTTCTGGCCCTGGAACCCTGCTCATCCCCTCACCCCTGCTCTGGCCCGGAACTCTCGCCACTCATCTCGACGCCCCTCTGGATGTCCCTCCCCTCTGCTGATTGGCTCTGCACTGCCCCACCCCCTTCGGCGCGCGTATAAAAGGCGGAACGACTCTCGCAGGAATGACCCTTCTGGGCTGAGCGATCCTTTCACTCACTTGTGCTTTTTGGACTTTCCTGACTTTCTCACTTTCTTGTGCTTGGATTTGGATAAACCCACTTGCGATCTTTCAGTTTTCCTTACCCCCTCTTTTCCCCTGCTTTGGCCCAAACTTTCTCCTCCCCAAGGATCTTCCCTTGTTCGGGATCCCCTCTGGCTTTGGGCCATTCTCTCTTTCCTTTTGGGGCGTTAGTTCCATTTCCGGGGACTTCCCTCCGATTGTGAACTGTTTTCGGGCCTAACTTGGACCCGAACTTCCAACTTGCTTTTCCTGGTCGGATTCTTCTGCCCGGCCACCTACTCTTCCTCCCCTTTCGTCGGATCCCTTTGCTGATCCTTTTCCCCCGCTCCTCGGCCTATTTCTACCTGGTGGATTGAGGACCCCTTGTTGTCCACACCTACCGGCCCCTCGTAGCCTCGTACTAACTATGCTAGGGGGGGGGGTCGACCCACCCCTATTTTATCTATGACCATTACCCTCAAAAGATTTCTGTTTAAAATTCCAGTCGTCGCTTACTCCTCCATCTACGCTTCCATCGCCTCTGCCGTCGCCTGCTCTGATGCCCAACTCCTTCTACTCACTCGCCGACTTGCGTTCGTCCAAGTTGCACGCTGTGCCACCGCCACTGTCGGCTCCACCGCCAGTGGGCAGTTCCAGTGTGGAAGGCCAGCGTGACCGTGAGCATCAGCACTTCTTCGGCGATGACTTCCCAGGTAAGTATAAAATTGGAATTTCAAAAGTTGAAAATCAATTTTTGACAACTAAACTTCTCCTCACTATAATTTTCTATATCAACAAGGCAATAAAATGGACTACGTTCTACGTATCTATACCATTCCCGATATTATTTTATTGCAGAATAGCCGATCCAGGATTTGTATTAGTGACAGGGCAGGCCCGTAATGAGGGGAGGGGCTAGGGGGGCTGAAGCTCCCTCTCTCCCCTGAAATGCATGCCAGATCGAAAAATTTTTCATAAGGGTACCCCCTGTTGATTTCTTATAAATTTTCAAAAAATTTTTCCGGCGGCCCCTATCGGGACCGCCGGCACCTTTCAATATAAGTGAAAAATTTTCCGTTAAAATATAAAAATCAATTTTTTCAATTTTTAAAAAATTTACCCCTAAAAAATAAGCTTTAAAAAATTTTCTACATACCCCCCCCCCGAAAGAGTCGAGTTCGTTACAGCCCTGTGATAAGGGGAGTCTCCTTTACCATCTGCATCGTTTTTCTACGCCTTAAAAGACGACATTCTAGCGAGAATACATGAAATCGTAATTTGACCATATAATGATGCTGATGATCGGAATTTATAAGACCATTTTTAACCCTTTAATCTAAAACTGCAAATTTAATTTTTAAATTGATAATCCTTATCTTCCATTCACTTATAAAATGGAGTATTTTTTAAATAAATTATAATTCCTTATTGACATAATTTTATCAACTTTAAGTTCCGTTGGGATTGATGAGCTCGTTGTCATCAGGGCTCTTTAACGACAACAGCAACAAGAGTGGGGATGGTGCTTTGTCCGGCGGATCAAGCAGTGGCGGGGAAGCAATACAGCAAGTGATGAAGCAACAGATGCAACAGGCAAGCCCGTTATTTGCTTCTGGCATTTTTACAAAAATATTAATTTTTCAAATTATTCCTTGGTTTTGCTTTTTTGAAAACATGAATTTTTCAGGAAAACATCAGCAGCAGCAACACTTACCCTTCGTCGGCCATCGGTGTCGGCAACATCATACAGCGTCGCCAACCCCAACAACATCAGCCACCATTCGACCCGCTCTTCTACAGTTGCTTCGGCCAGACTCCGATGAATCCGGCCCATAAGAACAACAGCGACAACGTTCGGGCACCAGCATCGGCACTTCACATCCAAGGCAAGCGCCCAACGCCGACTCACTTCTCGCTCAAGGTGTTCCTGGGAGGTCTGCCAAGTGGCTTGACCACAAGTGAGTGGTGGTGAATTGAATTTGATTTTGAAAATACATCTCAGGTCTCACGCCTCAGGGAGGTAGCCAGAAAAATTTTTCGTGTGGGTTATACCCCGCTCCTCCGGGCACGGCGCATCAATCCCAGCGAAAGATGGGCGCGCCCCTTTTTATGACATATAGCTCAATCAGTTGTATGGTAGATTTACAAGGGAAAAGAGCACGAGTTCGAATCCAGTACGCGTCGAATAATTTTTAATTCTGAACATTTTTAAACCGAAAATCGAAGAGCCATTTAACTTTTTGCAATAATGGCACCACCATTTTTTTAAAAATACAAATTTCAGTCCGATTTTTCTTTTAAATTATAGCCAGTTATGTTTTCTAATATTTTTTCTAAGATCTCGAAAAGTTAGGTGCTGTTATCATTTTTAATAAAGGGACCTATTCGAACCATTAGAAAAATCAGCCTCTAATTTGTGGATTATAAATATATTGCAGACAAATTTGATGATAAAAACATAAAATAGAATATAATCTTACAATTAATAATAAAGAAGCATAAAGATATTAATCAAAAAATAATAAGGCTTCAATGTGATTTATCAGGTTGGATGAAAGAATAAGTAAATTTGAATAATTAATTATTTTGGCATTCTGTCTGTGCCCATGTTGATGCGCCGTGTCCGGGGGAGAGATATCGGATAAAATTTTAAAAAGTTGGCATTTGGCATGGTGGAAATTTGTTTCTTTTCAATTTTTCCTAAGAAAGTTTTTCTTCACTAATAACAAGGCCATTTTGATTTTTTTATCTTGGCATTTAGAAGTGGAATTCCCCTTGCCACTAGTACTTATGTGTTATGTCTGCAAATTTCTCTTTTAGGTTTTATAAAGTGTTATATAATTTCACAACTTTTTCGATGAACTTTTATTTTTACTGATTACTTTAAAGATGTTCTGCAAATGAACTTTGTCAAGTTTGGCAACAACATCATCGATTGGCCAAAGAAGACGCCACAACAGGATTGCCCGCCAAATGGTAAGTTCAATAAGGAGCACAACTAGCAGGATTTGGGCTTGGTTGTTTTTGCAAATGTTCACATTTTATTTTCTGATTTGTTTGTTTTGAGCTCGAGTTCTAGGTTCTTTGTTCTTATATTTACGAATTACTCGAGCTTAATTTTAAAATCCAATTTCCTATTAATTTGTTTAAATTGAAATAAAATTCTCAAAGATAACTATGCTTCTGATTCCACAGGATACGCTTTTGTGGTGTTCGAGCAGGAAGAGTCCATCTTCCGCATGCTCCGTCTTTGCTTCGAGTCCAACAATCGTCTGTTCTTCTCCGTGTACATACTCGGCGGAATCGGTGGTCAACTCCAGCATCCGGTAAACTCTGATGGATTACAATACGGGGCTGGCAATTTCTGCCCCGATGACAAAAACCCACCCGGAAAATTTATTTATTTATTTTCATTTTTAGGTGGAGATCAAAGTTTGGCAGATGAAGGACACCACATTCATGGGCACCTCCGGCTGGCGCAAACATCGTCGCTTCTCAGTGTTCGTTGGTGGCATTCCGCGCACTTGCACTGCAGGTCCGCTTGCAAATTCATTTTTAGTTTAAATGCGTTCGTTTATTTTTCAAGCTATGCTCGCCTACAGTATCCAGGAAGTCTTTGGTATGCGATTTTGAAATAAAATTAGCTAAATTGTTGATTGGCAAACCAGCGGCATAACGATAAGGAGGATTAACCCTGCTCGCCCCTTCCCTCGAAATACCACTTCCAAAAAAATTAGAAAAAATGATCAAATTTCGTAAGAAAATACACAACTTCCAAAAAAAGTTTGGCATCCTTTTTGATCCTAATCGGAAATTTGGCGCTATATGAAAGGCGCCCATTTGGGACTCTAACTTTTTTTGAGTCTCGGGACTCAAAATCGCTTATTTTCATCTTTTTATTATACAACATTGTAAGTTTCACGCAACTTTCTGTTTTTAACCGACAGCAAAATGCTTGACCGCCTGAAAATTGTGAGCAAGTTAGGTTATCTGCCAGTATGAAATACGGGCACGAAAAAAATCTGCCAGTATGAAATACGGGCACGAAAAAAATCTGCCAGTATGAAATACGGGCAAGAAAGAAATCTGCCAGTATGAAATACGGGCAAGAAAGAAATCTGCCAGTATGAAATACGGGCACGAAAAAAATCTGCCAGTATTAAATACGGGCAAGTAAGAAATCTGCCAGTATGAAATACGGGCAAGAAAAAAATCTGCCAGTATGACGAACCATAGTAATACAATCTAAAATTAAAAGTTGAGTTATTTTTCATTTAATTTAAAAAAAAAGTTATTTGAGTCCCGAGACTCAAAAAAAGTTAGAGTCCCAAAAATGGGCGCCTTTCATATAGCGCCGGAAATTTTCTGAAAATCTTCCTTGAAAATGGATAACTCTAATCCGAAAGTACAAAATACCTTTAAACCACTTTGTAATTGACTTTAAAAATTTTGTACGCGGCCGACCCAGTCGGGCTCGATCATCAATCATAATTCATGGCTAATCAATTTTTTGTGTTTTATATTTTTTTGGTTTTTATATTAATATTCAATAAAATTAAGGTTCATAATTTAATTTTTTCGACATATATTAATAGAATCAAAAGTTGGAGTGAAAAAAACTTGATGAATTTAATTATGCATTTAAACAGACAATTTCATTTTTGCCTTTTAGGGGTCGTCGCCTATGCCACCATAGAATTGGATCGGCAACATTTTTACCCGAAGGGCGCCGCCTGTGTGGTGTTCCTCAGCCGTGACTCATACGTGAGGGCTATCGCGCAGCATGAGGTGGTGCTTGGCTTCGGCACCTTTGAGCGAAAGGTTTGCCAGTGAATTTTTTTATTTTCATCTTTTTCCACTTTCCTCCAACCCAACCTTTTTTAAATGACTTTTAAATATATTATTTTGGTTTTCTTATCTTATTAAGGTATGCTAGCGGCCTCAATACCGTAGAACGTAGAAATCACCATAGTAAATTTGGACATATATTTATTTACATATAATGCTGATAAGAAAATTTAGAAATTTTTAAAGAAAATTTTCTTTTGGCCTCGATCTCCTATCTCTTCCATCCATAAGGGGCAGGGCTGTTGAAATTTTTTTTAAAAAAACGGTATGCGGTACGCGGTAAAAATTTTTTTAAAAACGGTAACGGTATGCGGTAACGGTATGGGCCAAAAACACGGTATTTGCGGTATACGGTATGCGGTATATTCGAAATTTTCTGGAAAAAATTTACTCATAATCTAAATTGTAATGTTTGATGTTATAGTACAAAAATAAAAAATTTTCGACATTCTCTGTCAATAAGCTTATTTCTAAATCATCAATAATCAAACTAGCAGACGAAAAAAGCCGTTCACAAAAGCCGAGAAAAAAAATTGAAAAAATTGAAAATTTGGACCTCTGCTAAGAAATTTCCATTTTTTCTGAAGCTTTTGTTAAGCAAATTTCACTGTGTTAAGGAGTATAGTATGGTTCTTTTGAAAAATTAATGAATTTCTTAAGGTACTTGGTCATTTTTCTAGGAAAACAGATTTTTTCTAAGTTTGATATCAGCTGACGCCGGAGAAAATTTTGAAAATTTGGGGCAATTCCTTTAAGAAAATTGGACAATTTTTCAAAAATTTCAATGTATTATGTAGAGGATACGGCGGTCCCGATAGGGGCCGCCGGAGAAAATTTTGAAAAGTCGGACTCAGCTTGTTGAAAAATTAGTCAATTTTTTTTCTCAATTTTTAATAAAAATGCCATTCTTAGGGGTGCATATTTGGGTCGGAGACCCCCATTGTTAGGGGTGTATTTTCCGCGGTATCGGGCCAAAAAACGGTAACGGTATTGGTCAAAAACACGGTATTTTGCGGTATACGGTAACGGTATGCGGTACGGTATCCAGCCCTGATAAGGGGGGGGGGTCAGCCAAGCCGCGTGCTTTGGTGGGTGGAGAGTGGGCGAGGGGGTCGAACCCATAAATTGCGAACCACCCTTTACCGGCCCATCTTGCGAGCGATGATAGGCTCCTCCCCGTTCAGGTGGAGTTCAAACCCTTCCTGGCCACAAACATGCCCTGCGAGAAGTGCGCGAGCACCCACGGCACTCGCTACTGTGCCGAAATCATCTGTCTGGCCTACTACTGTGTTAACTGCTGGAAGAGTGCCCACGGTGGTCGTCCTTCACACAGCGCACACACACCGTCGACGCGTTTCGGGAGCAGCGGCGGAGGCAGTGGCGGGGGCATTGGTGTGCTTGGAGGATTGAAATGAGCGGGGGGGGGGGGGGGGGGTGGATAATGGGTATTATGATTTGGTCGGGCGCCGCACTTTACCATTGCCTCATTTTCCCATTTTATTCTTCTCTCTCTTATTTTATTCTTCTCTCTCTCTCTTTGCCTAATCTGCTTTTACTATGGGATGTTTGGGTTTCGTTCAACTCGATTTCTTTTAATGGGTCAATTCTCTAATCTCCCTTATACACACACACACACTTATCCTTCTTTCCTTCCTTCCTCCCTCCATAATATTTTCAAATTTTGCTAATTGGACACACATGATCTTACTCAAAAGCTTCTATCTCCGATGATATTGCTTAACACCTCATATGATTGTAAAACCTTAATCATTTCCTTAAAACTTTGAATTTGGCATACAGTCGATAGCATAGATAAAATAAGGGAGGGGTGTCAATTTTTCAGCGAAAATTTGTTTAATGAGAGTAAGAGACATAGTATCGGTAAGGGTCCGACCCCTCCCCCTTGACCCCCCCCTGCTGGGCATAGTATTATACGGAGGGTGGCTGACCCCTCCCCTACTATTTTACATATGGTCGATGGATGGATCACGGTCAGGATTTTAGGGTTTCGACTTATTAGTGGCACCCATATCCAGGGGTATCCGTGATATGTAATTGGACATTTGTGAACTATTTTGCTTTATCGATAAGAAACAATCAATTAAAAATATTTTCATATGTGCTGTACTCTCTGCTTTTTCTGCACACAAAAATATCCACATTTTCTCCAACATTGATTTCCTTTTTGCTCGGGACCTTTCGAGAAATTAAATCTAAAAATCATTTAAAAAATATTACAAATTATTTGAAAATATTACCCCTGATGAACATTTCCTCGGAGAAGTCCAACAAATCCTTTCGGCCAATTAAAGTGGCATTGGCCACCAAACAATTCGTGTGGGCCGAGTTGGGACTCCAAACATCGGCAACCACCTAAAACACCGATGGAAAAGGGCGAAATTTGGCAAAAATGCAAAGCTGGATGAAAATAATTTTAAAATTTCGAATATTTTAAAATGCATTAGTCAAACAACAATAAGGCAATCAATAAAAGGAATAACCGGGTGATTTTGGCTAGAGACCAGCGGACCGAGAAGAGATTTCCGGACCGAGAGATTTTTCGAGATTCTCGATCGAACCTTTTTGAAATTTTTCGAGAAACGAGTTTTTTAAGAATCTCGATCTAACCCAAAGTTCGGTCTCCAATTGTGACCATTTTCCTACAGTTATTATTTATTCACTTTACCCCTCTTTAAATTTTTCCCGGATAAATTTAGTGTTTTACAGATGTTGAGCACGAACCTAGTGTTAGATTTGGCATATGATTTCATCATATCTATAATATGTAGGATTGTATCAGGGGCGGATCTAGGGGGTTACAAGGGGGTATGTACCGGAAAATTGACCAATTTTTCAAAGAAATGGGTCTAAAAACTTAAAATTTCTTCGGCGGTCCCCATCGGTACCGCCTATGCCCCCTAAAAAATTTTTAATTAAACACTGTACATGGTTAGCTCCCCCCCCCCCC
>LDKF01002651.1:6034-18488 GCA_001026735.1 Rotylenchulus reniformis | reverse complement strand
GGGGGGGGGGTGGAGGCCGCCCCCCATGACGGAAAAAAATAAAAATTTCCTTAAGAAAAGGACCTAAATTTTCAAAATTTTCGCCGGCATTCCCTATCGAGACCGCCGGCACCCCTTAAAAAAGTAAAATTACTACAAAAAACCATTTATTTTTTATCCCCTCCCCACACCCAATGGAAGCAAAAAATTGGATTTTCTGGACGGTCTTAAGAAAATTGGCCATTTTTATATTTTTTTCCATTCCTTTTCTACCCCGATTCCCTGAAAAATTTTCTTAATTAAGGCTCTGCATTCTTGAATTGGAAAACAACTCCGCTGACTGGAAATCTGCTCAAATGTATCGAGGATGTAGTACCGCATCAGTGATAAAATTTCATAGACCCATAAAAGTAATTTTTTTAATTGTTTTCTTGGTCAAATCTATTTTTATTTAGAACAAAAAATAATGATGTAGCAGTCAGGAAAAAAGAATTGCACGAAATTCTGAAGAAAGAAGAGTTGTAAGATCACAGGATAATTTACAAAAATTTATCTGTTCATATATTTTTTTATTAAAGACCAATTTGATTCATTTCATATTTCATATACCTCAGGGTTTTCAATTCACAATTCTTCTGTTTGTAAAAAAACATAGGTTTTGTACATATTGAAAATTTTCACGGGAATTTTTTTAAGATTTGGTCTTCCTCGGATTTGATTGATTGATTTATTTGCCATATAGGCATCGTCCAGGAAAATATACCAATAACAAATAAAATCAAAAATGAACAAATTGGTGAAACAAATGGAAAATTAACAATGTCCGTGAGATCATGATCCGGGTGTGGGGCATGACAAATATGGGTGGAGGTCAATTGAATGCAGAAGTTTAGTAAATTCTTTAGGGGAAGTTTGTCTAATTTTGACAGGTAACTGAGAGTATAACCTGGGAACCCGAATGAAAAAGGAGTTAAATCGAATTTGACTTTGAACATTTGGTATTTGTATCTTGAATTTATCTATTCTGGTTATGGTTTCTTTAAAAAAGAAGGTATTGTTATGCTCAATTTTTACATGACCAAAAAGCAATTTATGAAACAATTCAAGATCAGCTCTAAATCTGCGTATTTGTAGTGATTCAATTTTAAAATGCTTCAGAAGGTGGTTATATTCTAGGATTTGTTCATGCGGCTTTGACCGTTTGAAAATTATTCTTAAGAAGGTTTTTTGAACTTTTTCTAAACAATCAATGTCTTTTTGAAGGTAAGGATTGAAAACAGGTGAAGCAAATTCTAAAATTGGTAAAATGTAAGTTTTATATAATTGAATAAGAATTGAGGAATTATTGGATTTTATTCCTCTAATAATGGAGAACATAGCTCTTCTAGCTTTACTAGCAATAATTTCAACATGTTTTCCCCATTTTAAATCAGGAGAAAAATAAATACCCAAATCCCTAACTGTTTCTCCATCATTAACTATATTGATTTGAGAGTCATCAATGTGATATGTTCTTTTGGGATTTTTTGTTCCAATATAAAAACTTGACATTTTTCTGGAGCTAATTTTAAATCTTTCGAATGTGCAAATGCTACTAATTTATTAATGAATTCTTGAAGAAAATCAGAAAACTCGGAATTAGAATATGCTTTTAAATCATCAGCGAACATTTTTATTTTGACATTTATGGTTTTACAAAAATCTACCAAATCTGAAATGTAAATTAAGAATAAAAGCGGTCCCAAGACTGAGCCTTGGGGAACTCCACTAGTTATATTTTTAGAAGACGAAAAGGTATTTTGTACTTTAACTCTAAAAGTGCGCGCATCTAAATAATTTGAAATCCATTTGAATAGTGAACCTGAAATTCCGATTTCTTTCAATTTATTTAAAAGTCGTATATGATTGACTGTATCAAAAGCCTTCCTAAAATCAAAATATACCACATCAATATTTTTCTTTTTTTCTAAGAAGTCTGTAAAATCATTAACGGTTTCTAGGAGTTGAGTCGTTACAGATCTTCCAGTTCTAAAACCATGCTGTTCAGCAGGGAATAGGTTTTTAGCTTCCAAAAAATTTACCAAAACATTATAAACAATTCTTTCCATGGCTTTTGAAATTGGGCATAATAATGAAATTGGTCTATAGTCATTGGGATAAGGTGAATTTAACATCTTTGGTATAGGACAAACAATCGATTCTTTCCAAATATTAGGAATTGTACCAGTCGTTGAAGAGAAGGAGAAAATATAAAATAATGGATGGACAAGTGAATGGGCACAATTTTTTATGAATATCTCAGGTATTTGGTCTGGTGAAATATTGTTTTTGTTTTTAAAAGTACATAAAATATACAAGATTTTTTCTTTAAAGATAGGAGAGAAATGGCAAGAGAAATTAGATTGTATTTGAGAGAGAAAGGGTGATTTGGCATGAGAGTAAGAAGGGATAAAAATATTTTCGAAAAATTCAGAAAGTATTTCAGCTTTATTATTAGTTGAAAAAATCAGATTTCCGCTAGAATCAACAAGTGTTGGAATGCTTTGATTTTTAGTTTTTAAAATATTTGACACAAACTGGTATCTAGATTGTATTCTATTTAATTTTTTATTTTCTCTATTTCTCAAAAATTTATGAATTTCATGATCTATTTTTAATGAAAGTTGATCAAATTTTTCTTTAACTTTGTCAGATTTAATATTCTTAAAAAGTTTACGTTTGTAAGTTATCATTTTTTGAATGTGTTTGGGGAGTGAACGATTCTTAAATGACTTTTTGAATGGTACAAATGAATTGATTGTATGAAGGATAACATCCTGAAATTTTCTGTAAAGATGATCAATGTCAGTGCACTCACTAAAAATTAGATGCCAATCAAGTTGTAAAAGAAAATCATTGATGTGTTTATAGTCAGCATTGGCAAAATCTCTGTAATGTATCTTTTTGAGATTTTCTTTTGGGAATTTGAAGTTAATTTCAACCCCTAAATGGTCAGAAACAAAATTTGCACATTGGAAAGGAGGTGTAGGAATTATTTTAGTAAAAGAACTAGGTAAATCAGTAAAAATTAGATCCAAATAATTATCTTTTCGTGTTGGAAATTTGATTATTTGTTGTAGATTTAAATTAGTAACAAAATCAATGAGGGGGTTGTTTTTATTCGTTAAGTTATTCTCAGACCATTGTATATTTGGTAAGTTAAAATCACCGATTATACTACATGAGTGATTAATAGCAGTCAAAAGTTCTAACATATTTATTAGAGAAATTTGCTGTTCTAGGGAAGCTGACGGTGGTAAATAAACCAAAATAAACCTGTGTTTCTGTGTGTTTTGGGGGGATAAAACATCAAAACAAATAAGATCGAAAAAATCATGTTTAGGGACGTGAATTTTAAAAATAGCTAAACTTTTCGAAACTATTGCAGCCACACCTCCACCTTTTCTAATCGATCTATCTCTTCTAATAATATCAAAAGGTGCATCTTCAATTAAAAACGAATCAGAAATGTTGGGACCTATCCAACTCTCAGTCACCAAAATAATATCATATTGATTTTTTTGTAGCATAAATTTAAGGGAATCTATCTTATTTGCTAAACTTCTGGCATTCATATAAAACATTTTAATGAGTTGGAATGGACCGACTTGTTATTTCTTGATGTGTCGCTGGGTGACATTGTCAGTCATATTCGGTTGTCTCTCGCCGTTCATTTCCATCCATTTCAATTTGCGCCGCTCCCGATCCGCTTCCAGTGCCGCTTTGTCCAATGATGGGCGTATCAGCAACTTGCGCCACTCGTCCTGCTGTCTCATTGTCGCCCTGTTCCGCTTCCAACTGGCCAGCGTGATGCCCACGAACACTGACGCTGGAAACACCACTTTCATCAGTCTCCCTCTCCCTTCCTCCCTCGGACGCCCCAATCGATAGCAAGTGAACGGTGCCGCCACATCCAATTCGTTCAGCACTTCGGTGACCAATTCGTTGTCCGCACGCACACGCTCGCTCGCCCTCCCGTGCTGTTGCTCACGCAAACCGATGATCACCACGGACCGGCGCCTCTCCTGTGACTCCGCACTGTTCTCCTCCTCAGCTTTGTCCAATCGTTGGTTGATGGCTGCGAGTTGCTCATTGATCGCCTTCAGCGCCTCCGCCACGCCGTTTTGTTGTTGCTGCTGTTGTTCCATTTTTGCAACACGTTGTTCAATTCGTTGCAATGATTCCATAATAGATTTAATTTCTTTATTAGCCATTTCGGCGTCTTTGGGTGCAATTTTTCCTGGAACTCAANGACCACCGGTTTTCCGCAAATTTTTCAAAAATTTAAAGACCTGTCTTTTCGGAAATTTTTCAACTTTCGCATCACATTTTTCCAAAAAAATATTTTTGGAAGAAGCCTCAGCCTCGGTCTCTTTCCAAAAATTTTCAGAGGCCTCGTGTTTTTCAAAAAATTTCACAAACATGTTTTTCAGAAAATAATAGGGATGGAATTTTTCAGGTCGACCCAAATTTTAACGACCCAAACCCAATAACAACGGAGACTCAAACGTGGGGACTCAATTACATCCCTAAACACCAAGACAAAACGCCAATATTTGGCGGGAATTCAAATTAATATATTTTTTTACGAAACGCGAATAAATATATTTTTTTACGAAATGCATCAACCCCAAATATATTATTAAAATATGCTCGATCGGTCCTATAGTGGGGGAAATTCAAAGTTCCAATACAGTATGACAGCACAAAATATGCGAGAGAACAAGGCGCAGAGAAAAGGAGCTATGTGTCTCTGATCTGACGCGTTATTATTATTACAGAACAAACACGGGCTCACGAAAGACCGACTCCCGCACTTTCCGCCGGTGTTTCATTGTTGGTGTTTTGTAATTTTTTCGTTTCAGCAATTTTCATCTTGAATTTTTCAAATGACTTTAGGTCAACATATGCACATCCTTGTTATTGCCGTCAAAGCATTGAAGCGAAAATGCGCTATTACAAAACACCGAATAACGAAACATCGATCGGGTTCGATCGGAAATCGGGAAACTAACCTAAATCTAAATACAAGAAAACAACTTTTTCTGTGAAATTATTTTAAAAATTATTATGGGGCCTAAACCGAACAAGTACCACATGATTTTCAGGGGCTAGTTTAAAGGAAGGACGTTTTGAAAATCCACCAAAAGGGTCCCTCTTTTTAGCAAAAATAAATTTTTTTTTGTTGCCAATGATTTTGCTCAAAAAATAGTTAAAAGGGGTAAAAAACGCAAAAAAAATTTTTTTGGGTTTCAAATGAAAAGGGTCCCCCTGCTGTTGAATTTGTGGGTTTTTAAAACGTCCTTCCTTTAAACTAGCGCCGATTTTTTAAAAAGCGTTGCAGTAGTAATGTTTTTTCCACCCTGCAGAGGGAAATTACAAAAACATCTGAAGCGAAAAAAGTGTTCGTTGAAATGAGAGAATGCTCATGAAAAAGTGTTGAAGAAAACGAAAAGAGTGCTCATGAAAAAGAAAATGAGTGCTCATTGGGGTGCCGTGAAAATCCGTCAGCGGGAAAATCCGTCAGTGAGAAAATCCGTCAGTAGGAAAATCCGTCAGTAAAGTGCAGTACAAAAAAATCGAATTCATTGTAAATAAATTATATAAATGAAATGTATGGCGTCCAAAAATAAATATTGTTAAAAGTGCAAGTGATTCGCGCGTAAAAATCAATAGTTAGCTACATAACTACGGTTATTTTTCGGGACACCAATTGGTAACCATTGCCCATAAATACCTCGTTAACAAAAAAATGTTCAATTTTCTCGATCAGCCCCCCCCGTGCAAGGACAAAACCAAAATTGTTCTTGTTTTTGGTTGATTCATCCTCCCTCCTCTGGCAAAATCCTGGATACGCCACAGCGATAGCGGCTCCGGTAGAAGCCGCTGAGAAAATTTTTTGCGAATTTAGTTTTTTCCTTAAGAAAATTGGGCTCAATTGCAGTTTAAGCGTCCTTAATTGTTTTGGAGGTCCTTAAATATTTTAGTCGTCCTTTTTTTTAAGAAAATTGACATTTTTATTAAAAATATAATTTTTGGAAAATGTTAAAATCATGGCAAAATCATGGTAAGGACCTCTTTTTTCAGGGTAATAACATGTTTACATGCTACTTACATGCTAATTAACTAATTTCGTCACCCTGATTTAGGCAATTTTTTCTTAAAACTTGTTTTTACTGACGGATTTTCTCACTGACGGATTTTCCCGCTGACGGATTTTCCACTGACGAATTTTCCACTGACGGATTTTCCTGGCACGCTCATTGGTACTGTAGCACGACCGCTAACTTTTGGGTAGAAAAAACATTACTGGTGTACTACTGAGGTGACCCAATATGTACTACAATAGTCATTTGAAAAAATTCAAGGTGAAAATTATTAAAACGAAAATTTGATTTCAAAATCAAAACACCAACAGCGAAACACCGTAAAGGGCGCTACCAAAATTCGTCCATACCAAAATTCGTCCACACAGCCAAAATGCCAAGATTCGTCCATACAGCAAAAAAACCAAAATTCGTCCAAACCAAAATTCGTCCACACAGCCAAAATGCCAAAATTCGTCCATACAGCCAATAAACCAAAATTCGTCCACACCAAAATTCGTCCACACAGCCAAAATGCCAAAATTCGTCCATAAAAATCCAAAATGCCAAATCCAAAATAACAAAAAATAACCAAAATTCGTCCATAAAATTCCAAAATGCCAAATCCAAAATAACAAAAAATAACCAATTTCACTCTCTAGGTACTCTATATCAATTTTAATAAATGAAAATCCTTGAATAATCGAAAAGAGTAAACAATGAAAACCGGTGTTAACAACAATGTTGAATCAAAGGGATGATTTGGTAAAGAATTGTGAAAAATTATTGGAATTTGATCAATCGGGGGTACCATCGTTTTCGCCATCTATATTCCGAGCACGCAAACCGCCGACATAACCTTGCATTTGCAAACTGAGCAGTGTTAAAATATCCATGATGTCCGCGTCCGTGTCGTACTCCGCCTCGTCAAGAGCATCTCCGATGAGTTGTTCCTTCAGGACATACTTGGTGTGGCGTTTGTGCGGGAACAAACGGGCTGATCTTGCGATGTCCAGTTGCTTGTCCACATCATCATTAATCGCCGCCAAAAAATCGGACATTGATGGGTGGTGCACAAGTTGGCGCTGAAAATATATAATTAAATGATAAAATTATTCTAAATAAAAAATTAACTGAAAACTGAAGGTGTGACGCCTCCATGGCGTTGTTGGTCTTTTCCACCATTGAACGGGCCCTTTCATGGACATTCCAGAAGCTGATGCCATAACGCGGTTGTCTGACGATTGGAAGTTCCCAGCGAGGTGGGGCTGATGCTGTACTGACTGACATTGTAGGTGTTGATGGATGAGGTGATGGACGGCCGAATTGTATGTTGTCGCCGCTGTAGTTATGATCTAACAATGCTGACACTGAAGAACTGCGGCGACCGCGCTCGGCATTTGGTGCGAATGCATAGGCACCCATCGCTAGCTCGTATCCGGTCAGTCCGATGTAGACGCGGGCAAAGTAACCGAAAAACGCCGCCAACCCATCCGGCGCTTGGCTGACGATGAGTGCAAAAGCATGACGAACATGTTGTTCAGGGAGCAATGGCAGTGCCAATATCATCCTATTAAACATAATCCTATTTTAAACATTTTGATTTTTATTAAAAGCCCCTTATCACATACCTGAAGCTGGTCCGTGCCTCTTCACCCAGGTCATCATCGTTTGCGTAGAGATCAGCGAGTCCCAGTGCGCGCCATTTCTTAAAAAAGAAAATAAAAAATTGAAAAATCGAAAAGAAAAAATGACCTTAAACACTGCCTGTGTTAAGTGGAATAGGCACCCTGTTAACACCGCCGCAGGAAATGTGTCATGCATCGCCTGGATTGCCGCCGTTTCGAAGTCGCTGATCACTGAAATATTTATTGAACTAATAAAAATTTGCATCAAATATGACTATAATTTACCACGTGCTGGAGTGGCGGGAGCAATGGCATTTTTAATGGCTGTCAGTGCTTCCGAGTAGTATCGTCGACCTTTGCCCGGCAATAGAGCGTGTGCGCACATTGCTAATCGGCGGTTGACGAATGCGCCAACGACGAATGCCTGAGTCTATACTGAAGGAGATACACGGAAGGTCCCGTCGACGGAAATTTTTCTGGCCTGCTTCAGAATGTTCAGCAACTATAATAAAAAATGGGCGACATCCGATGTCATAAACTACCCCAGGAAAGTCTTTTTAAAAAATTCCGAAAGAGAGAGGTATAAACTTAAGTATTACCAAAAAAGAGCCCATTCATAAACATACCTTTGGATGGGCGAACACTAGCACTACATCCGGCTCTCCGACACGGTGCTCCCTGCTGTCGTAGAGCAAACAGCTTTCACCATCCTTCATCAACAGTGCTTCAGGGAGGACAACAGCAAGTGGGTCGGCTCGGTTGACATTGCCGTAGACCTTCTTTTTTTGACTAAATAATTCTTAAGATTATTTCAATATGTATCATTTTAAACTCACTGTCTGATCATTTCCCTGAGTGTGTGGTCAGTGCCCATTGCAACATAGGCCTCATCAGTTGCGTTCGCCCGCACTTCAGCCAAAATTTGCGATGGCTTTTGTCTTCCGTTGTCGCGTGTTCGTGCTTTGATGTTGTTGCGTTTGAGTTCAGCTTCGTGTTGTGCCGGGTTCGCGAAGTGGTTGTGCTCAACAGGTCCGAGTTGACCGCTCGCCGTCTCTTCATTTATCATTTTTGCTGTTGCCGGGCAATCACGGTTTGAGCAGCGGAGCCATTTTCCAGATTTTCGTGTGTAGCGGAAGCCTAAAAACATTGAAAATGAAGAAATAATAATGAAGAAAAAACATTACCTTGATACCAAAAGCAGACGGCGCCCCGCTCCGTTGTTCCGCGATGGAATGAGATGTTGGGGCGATTTTCCTCCTCTTCTGACTCGAATGTATCAGTTGACTCACTGTTGTCGGATGGTTGTTGAACGGGCAGTAGACTGCTGTCATCGTAGTCGGACGGTTGTCTTGGACGCTTTGGCGCTTTTCGGTTTTGTTGTTGTTGGATTTTTTGGCGAATGGATGCCATTTATATATGTATCTATTATCTGAATAAAAAATAAATCTTAAAAATTTATAGTTGATCTCTAACAGTTGTTAACATTTGGATCAATTTCTTATTTTTTAAATGATTTTGATTCTAGTTTTTTGAAAAAAAATCACACTGGATTGGTTTACATAAAAATTTTACAGCTTTAGATTTCCTGGCGCTACCAGATTTCGGCCATTCCAGATTTCGGCTTCTAACACAAAAGTACTAACAATGAAAAGCCTATCTTTGTCCAAATGAGGTTTCGTCTTCTACCAAAAATTGATAAATTAAAGGAATGCACGGGTAAATGGAAATTTATTGAAAAGTGATCATTCAGGGGTACCATCGTTTTCGCCATAGATATTTCTGCATCTACAAACTGATTGTGAGCAGTGTTAAAATATCCATTGACTTGGAGTGGCCGAAATCTGGAATGGCCGAAATCTGGGGCAGCGGATTTCCTGGGATTTTTTTTTTTTGCTTTAACATAAGAATTGAAAAAAAAGAGATGAAAAGATTCAACATATATATCTGCACGTCATTTCGTTATTTTTCGAATCGTGGTAAAAAATTATATTTTAAATTTGAAAATCATGAAAAAATCGTAGATTTTATGTATTTGATTTTTCGTTGTAGGGTTCGTCAAAGCCATAAATTTATAGCTTTGACGGACCCTATTTCGTTGTATGTATGGACGAATCTTGGCATTTTGGCTGTGTGGACGAATTTTGGAGTGGACGAATTTTGGTGTGGACGAATCTTGGGGCAGCGCCGTAAAGTGAGGAATTAGGTCTTTCGTGAGCCCGCTGTTCTATAATAATTATAATTAATAATAACGCGCCAGAGAAGAGACGCATAATAATCTTTTCTCTGCACTTTTTTGCACTGTCTTATTAGAACTTTGGATTTTCCCCACTATAGGGGTTGGGGTCATTTCGGCGCGGGCCGTTTCGGCGCCGATTGTTATAACTCGGTTAAAACGTAACCTAGAAAAACGAGCTTGGTGTCAAAAAATTGAGCAAAAAATTAGCTAAAATTAGAATATAAGCTCATCCGATTTGGCCCACTGTAAAAAAAGTTATGGCCAAAATACTCATTTTTCCCGAAATTGGCCGATATGAGTGCTTGTTGGGCCAATTCGAATGGGCTTAGACTTATTTTGTAGCAGGCATTCAGGGCTCTCTTTTGACACCAAACCCGTTTCACTAGGTTACGTTTGAGACGAGTTATAACAATCGGCGCCGAAATGGCCCGTTTCGCGCTATAGCTATAGGGTCGATCGGTCACCTCAGTAGTACCTTGTAATTAAGGCCGCACTTTTACCAAAATTTTCATTTGTACGGAACTTTTTTTATGGAAAATTTTTCCAGGGTAAAATGAATAATAATGTTGAGCATTTTCCTTCATCTTCTCAACTTTTGCCCGGTGAGCATAAACCTTCAACATCAAGTTCAGCGGATTTGGTCATCAGCACAAATGACGGCATTTCAATGGCGCAACAAATCATTGGTTTGGGTTTTAAATGTATTTTGGCCAAAAACTTCAATTTTCCAATTCAGCATCTTCCGCCGGTGCTTTGCTCACATCACTTGTCGGTTTGTCAAGTTATAACTATGTATAAAATCTAAAAGAATTAAATAATAATTCGGTTAAAAACCCGAAACAAAAAATCGAAAACTCAAAAAATGTTCGGTTGCTAATTGACCTTTTTTTTAAATTTTAAAATTAAACCCATAAAAATTTTATTATAAACAATTTATTTATATACCAATTCTTAAAAATTCGACAATTCATTTGAAAATGATGTGAGGATAAGGATTAGGTTAGGTCCCATTTAATTTATTTGGATATCAAAAACCTAAATTTTTGTAAAATCCTAAACCTTTTCATCATTCAGTGACACCCATGGACGTCGTGAAAATCCGACTGCAGAGCCAAGTGCGTCCCCTGGTGGAAGGTGAATGCTTTCTGTACTCAAATGGTACATTTTTGCTTCGAATTTGATTTTATAATAATTTTTTAGGCCTAATGGACCATCTTTGTCGGGTTTGCGGACAAAAGGCGGCCGGCATCCACATGCACATGGGCGAACAGTGCGAATGGTTCAACCGACCCGGACATTTCACTGGGACAATGGTTTATTTATTTTTTTCAAAAAATGAAAAATCGTTTTCCAAAACTTTTATTCTACGAGAAAAAAATAATTTTTTGATTTAGGATGCATTCGTCAAAATTGCAAGGCATGAGGGTCTTCGTTCACTTTGGTCCGGACTCTCGCCCACAATGTAAAATATGATCTTATACTTTAAGATTAAGGTTGTATTTCATCTTTCTGGATTTATTTTTTAATATTTGCTTATAAAAAAATCATTAATAAAATCTTGATCTATTTAACTTTAAGAAAAAACGCGGAAAGTTTTTATGTTTACAAATTACAATATTTGTCAAGCGCCTATCGGTTCTGATACTGTAGTAAGCCAACGGAGAAAATTGTGAAAATTTTTGGCATTTCCTAGAGAATTTTATTCGTTTTTCCTTTTTCTTCTTCATTTATGTACCTTCCCTGAACCAATGAACCCTGATTTTTTTTTGTTTTTTTTCCCAGGGAGGAGCGGAGGAGTCGGGCCTGGCGCCTGGCTACACCCAATTATCTTTAAAAAACAAGAAAGTTTATATAAAATGGCAAATTATTTTTAGGGGCGTACATATATATAAACCGACAACTTTCAAGTCAACCAGTTCATTTCCTAAAATAATTTTTAGGGTCAGCGCTATCCCGACCACCGTTTTCTACTTCACTCTCTACGACAATTTGCTCTTGGCCTTTCGCGAAAAAATGGGCAACCGTGTTCACGTCCCACTTTTGGCCGGCACTTTGGCGCGAACAGCAGCCGTCTCGGTGGTGTCTCCGCTCGAGCTTTTTCGGACCAAAATGCAATCCGAGCGATTGTCCTATCAAGGTAAAAGTGAAAGATAAAAATTTTTATTTTATTTATTTTTTTTTAATTTGTACATTTTGCTTTCACAATCAGAGATGAAATCCGCAATTGGCAGAACAGTCAGGTCGGACGGGTATATGGCTCTTTGGCGAGGATGGTCGGCCACCCTCATGCGTGATATTCCCTTTTCCGGTATGGAATTCGCAGTTTTATCTCTATTTATTAGAGCCCTGACCTGTTCTGGGTCACAAGACCTGAGTTTTTTCTGGGCCCGAACCCAGAGGTTTTTCAGAAAATTCTGAGTTTTAAACCCAGGTCCATCCCAAATTCCAATCCAGCCCAAAGCCTAATTCCTTCTGAGTTTTCTGGT
>LDKF01002649.1:5223-15768 GCA_001026735.1 Rotylenchulus reniformis | reverse complement strand
GGGGGGGGGGGGGGGGGAGGAGGACGGAATCCTATAGAATGGATGGAACCCCTCACCCCCTCCCCTAATTGTAGTGGTCACTATTAATAGCGGATTACGTCCTCCGCGGACGGGTCAAATCAAATCAGATTGGTCGGCGTTGATTGATTGATCGGGGATCGGAACGGGGATGACCCCGGCGGAAAGTGGAGACCATTATCGTCATATAATCATAATGGGTACAAAAGTGACCTCTGCTGCTGCTGATGTACGAGTTCATGGGGAATCCAGGCTCACCTACACTATACGGGAAATCCTTGATGACCACCGATCAGCAGAATGGTTCAGTGAATTTATCAAGGGGAGAAACCATCATATCTCCGGTCAAAGGCCAAATCCTATTCTAGCGACCCTTGAAACTGATCAGGCAACGGAAGTTATAGGAGCTGATTGATCATGTCACAACAATCCGACTAAATGATCAGTGGATTTGATCGCCATGGAACACTGATCGGAAGCCCTGTCTGATCAGGATCTATATCGTATATCGGGGTCAATGTAGGATTTTGATGTGTTCCGAGAAATCGATCATAAGTGTGATCTGATCGCCTAAATTGAGCGTAAATGGGTCTCTGATCGGAGGAGTTTGCGCTCCTTGGTTGTTGGATTGATCTGATCGGGGATGACAGATCATCAACTCATCCATGGAATTGGGCAGTGATCGCCCTATGGTACACGATCTTTGATTTAGGACGATCGGAATTGATCACCCTAGGAAACTGGTCGGAACTTCTCAAAATTTGAACACACTGTGAAGTAGGGCTTTGATCTCCAGACCCGGAAATCTTGATGATTTCCAGAAAATTGATCACTGATCGGGGGTATTGCATAATAAGGATCCAATCAAATTGATCAAGGCGCAACGGATTGATCATCATAGAGACTTCTCTGATCGGAAAGGATAGGATCATCAGGAGTTTGGTCACCTAAATCGATCAAAATGCTCTCGGAGGAGCTTGTTCACCCTAGGGTGCCGATGCCTGATCTAGGGCCTTGATCACAGTTCCGTGACCGTAATTTAACTGATCAGAGGTCAGAGGCGTTCGATCACCCAACTTGATCGAGGATCAGTTTTATGTTTTATCACTTGATCGGGGATCAGTTTTATTACCCTATGGGAGCCGATCTGATCCAGACCCTTGACGATTCCGGGAAATCGATCGGGGAATTGCTGATCAGTGATCAGAGGGCGCTTACGGAGGAGGAAGCAGCAATCAATTCCCGATAGAAGGGGCCCTGAACCCTTTAACAATTCCGTAAAAATGATCAATGATCAGGGTTTTGGGCAGGGATCCGATCGGAATTGATCAACTCTTCAATGATGACCCTGTGGGAAAACTGGACAGGGAAATGCTCTTGATCAGGACACTGATCAGTCTGAACGGAGGAATGTGGTCGTCCTACGGTATTGCGCTGAGCTCTAGGGGATTTCCCAATAGATCGCTCAGAAATGATCTGATCCGTATGAGTTGTGGCCGGAAATGGTCAGATCAGCAGGAGTTTGCTTACCCTATGGCGCCGATCAATGGATCAAAAAACCTTGGCCACGGGTTCGCGATCAGAATTTTGATCTGGGGCATTTGATCCGCCTTATTCTGCCTGATCCATGGGCTTGATTAGGTTGATGATGGTGATTCCGGGAAATCGATCGGCGGGAAACTGATCACTGATCAGAGGGGAGGGAGCGATCAATTTTCGAGAGTGGAGTAGGGTGACAATCTCGAGAAAGAAGTGACGATGATGATGGCGAGAAATCTCGTCTCCGGAAGAGCTTTATGAGGATGGATGGACGGCAGCTGGACCCGGGTCATCCATCCTCTCCTCACCCAACCCTCGTCGTCCATTCTTTCATTCCCTAGGGGGATGGGGAGGGGGGACAAGTGGTTGGAGAACGGGGGACGAGGAGGAATGATGATGAATATTTTTGGGTCCTCAAAATTGGGTGAAGAGGGTACCTACCTAGAAAATTTTTCGAGTTTTGGGTCCGAAAATTTTGGATGACCTTCAGCAGGTGACGGGGATCAGCAGGTGAAGTTTAGGGCCCATTTGGGACGTTTTTTCAAAGGATTCGAATCTCGGCCCCCTATCCCTTCACCATGCTAATAACAATTTTACCCACTCGGCCATAGAGGAGGGGTGGTTCGTTTCCGAATTTCCGCAAATTTTCAATTTTAGCATGCGGTTTTTAGGTGTCATCCGACGCGTATTTCTCACCCCGAATAAACTGTCCCAAAGGCCAGTTTTTTTTGGCGTCAATACCAAATTCCGTAAAAAAGGGGACCTAAAAGGGCTTGAAAAATTGGTTTACCCCGAGCGGGTTCGAACCTCCGCTCTGCCGCACTACACCATTACCCCCTCGGCCACCACTCTAATTTTTTGTGGGAGATATAGAACCGACCTTTCCTCGAAAAGAGTGATTTTTTGTGCGTTTTCCCCGATTTTTATGGAATTTTTACAAAATTTTATTGATCATGATCGGAGCCTTCTTTATTGATCAATCGATCAGATCACTCACTGATCAGCAATGTTCCTCCTCCTCCTCCTCTTCGTCTTCTCATTCTTTGCTGGTGCCGGCGGTGGCACTTTTTTGTTGGCGGCGACGGCACTTTTCGGCGGCTGATCACCCTTCTTTGGGTCCACGCCGGCGGGCCAGCCCCGGGGCTAGAACTCGGCCCTCTGCACGCGTCCGTCCCCTATGGATGATGGTGGAAAAAATTATTAAAAAAAATTATTTTTGTAGATTTTTGAAGGGTTATTATCAATAGAACAATAAGAAGAAATCCGGGGGCTCGGGGATGTAGGATCGGGGAATGTGATTCACTTCACAATAGATATTCGGGTTTTCCTCTCCAACCCTTTTCCACCAAATCACTGGACACAGGGAATTAACACAATTTATTCCACTGCACACAAAACAATAAAACTGACCCGCTCAATTTCCAAGAAACTGAACGAGTGAAGTATGGGGAATGAAAAACGGGACAGACATCAAAAAGGGGGACAAAACATCAAAAAGGGGGATAGATCGCCAAAATAATCAATAAATTCAAAACAATACGAAAGGTCACAAGGTCAAAATCACTAATATCCAACATCCCGCCCCTCTGAACAAGACGGTCCCCTCGTCTTCTAGCCGGGATCAGCGCCGCAATTCAGCTGTCAACCGAAAGGTCGCCTCGTGGTGAACAAGCAACAGCGATTTCCTTCAGAGCGCGGGGACCACATGAGCACAACCCAAGACCGCCTGCCATGTTCTCAGTTTCCAGTCCCGATCCGAAGCATTTCCGGCCCCTGTCGAACTTCGAATTTCCCCTTCTTGCTCCGGGACAATTGCTCTCCAAAGGACGATTCGATGGACATACCATGCTTTCGCGCCATCTTCTCATCCGATCATCAGCCCATTTCAACATCGCTTCGTCCAATCCAGGATCCATCCTTCCCCTTTTCCTTTTCTTTCTGCTTCTTCCACCTACTCCTCCCGCCCCTCTGAAAATTTCATTCGTCCTCGAATGCCCAGGGTTACCGATGCTTTTCCCGAATTTTCCGCCTGCAAACGTCCTTTTCATCCGCCTTTTGGTCCACCGAAAACCACGCAAGTTGTTGCTGATGCCGTGATTTAGTCCATGCTCCGAAACCAATTTCCGATCAATAGACATCTCTTTCAATCGACGCTTCGACCACTTGACCTGGACGCCTGCACTCAGTGGTGGACACAAAAGCGGAGAATCAATGCTTTGAGAGCAAGAGTCATTGTCGCTGTATAGGTCGATTAGATCCGCCTGTGGAACTTGCAACACGTTGAGCATCGAACAGTCTGACGGATTTTGATCGCATTCCGACGACATGATGTCACTGGCGGTTAAGTTGAAAGACCCAAATCCACTTTCGGAGTGGTCGGAGATGCTAAAGAATGATTCTTTCTGTTCCGACCCCATGCCCTGGACCGATGAACTATTCTCGCCACCGAATTTCCGAGTCAAAATTTCGGTTGGATTCAAATAGGGGACATCAAAACGAATCCCAAAATCTACGCCAGAGAAAGTCAGGTCCGAATAAGTCGGATCCACGGAAATTCCAATGTCCATTCTGGGAGCTTCCGGCATCATGTTCTGGCACTCAACATGACCTAATGTAGCTTCTCCCACCGCGCAAAGTTGTTGCGTCTCACCCGTCCAAATGTGATCAGGTTGGTCCTCGCTTTTACACATCCGCGTTTGTACATCATGCAACAAGACATCACGACACTGCATTAGATCTTCAGCTAGTCCTCGACATGATTCGGCTAATTCCGGGTCTGTTGTGCTCTCTTCCTCCGCCAATCTCTGCATTTTGACGATTTTTCGCTCCAAATTATCGATTTCTGGTGACCTCTCCGCCTGTATGTTGAACTGTCCCTGTCCACCTGTTTGCTGTTCATTGGGGCCAAAACTATGGAAATGCACATAATTACCATTATTAACCGGATTAAATCCTTGACACGTATAAGGGAATGGATGTGGATATGTAGCAAAATTCACTTGAGGTCCAAAATCCTGTCCATAAACCGGGTACACATTTTGATTGGTCCAAGATACACACAAATTTCCGGTTTCACATCCCGCCTGCACCGGATTTACATACTCATTGGGTCGATATACACTCCAATTCTCAGTTTCACATCCCACATGCTGGCTTACCCACATTTTTTCCCGATGATCCGCAAAAAGTCAAAGTCCTCGGCCTTGGATACTTGACAAACAGCAATCCGGCGAAAATTGATGCACCGGCCTGGGGTACTTGTCTAGTTTGTATCCTCTTTTTTGGTCAAATTTTTCGAAAAAATATTTTGTGCTGAAAACACTGTAAAACCAATTTCCTAGGGGCAGTTTTTGACGCTGAATCCGAATTTAATCTCCGTTTTGACGTCCGACGTCATCTGACGCAATTTTTTGACGTCTGAATTTTTTGACGTCAAAATTTTTTTTCAAAATTTAACTTTTATGCATTGAAATCAGTGAAATACAATAAAATAAATGTTCACATGTCTTCTATGTGCCGTATTCCCGCGCCCACCAGAAATTTTGGAAAAAAAAATTTTGACGTCAAAAATTTCTGACGTCAGAAAGTTGCGTCAGATGACGTCGGACGTCAAAACGGACGTCAAATTCGGATTCAGCGTCAAAAACTGGCCCTAGGACGTNGACGTCATTTTGAGGCATTTGGGACAAAAAAATATTTTTTTGGAAAATTTGACCAAAAAAGAGGATACAAACTAGACAAGTACCCGGCCTGGTACCACCAATTTTTTGAAGTGAAGAAGCAAATAGGGTCCGGCCTGGAATTCCTATTGCTCGTTGACTCTGCAGATTTTTCGCTCCGGCCTGGAACCGAAAAATCACAAATACCGCCTGGCCTAGGACCGGTATTATGCAGGGAAATAATTTATCGCTCCGGCCTGGAACCGATAAATTCGTAGACCCGAATAGTAGCCCGGCCTGGGATTTACTATTCGAACAATTTTCCGCTGAAATCGCCGCTTGTTCACCACCTGTGGTTCGTTCCGAAGGGAGCGCCAAATAGAACTTTGATGGAAAATATCGGGGACTCAGGGATGTAGGATCGGGGAATGTGATTCACTTCACAATAGATATTCGGGTTTTCCTCTCCAACCCTTTTCCACCAAATCACTGGACACAGGGAATTAACACAATTTATTCCACTGCACACAAAACAATAAAACTGACCCGCTCAATTTCCAAGAAACTGAACGAGTGAAGTATGGGGAATGAAAAACGGGACAGACATCAAAAAGGGAGACAAAACATCAAAAAGGGGGATAGATCGCCAAAAATAATCAATAAATTCAAAACAATACGAAAGGTCACAAGGTCAAAATCACTAATATCCAACATATCCAGTTTAGGTGCCTGATGAGAATTTTCGGAATTTCATGCCATGATTTGTGCTACAATTTTAAAAATTTATACAAATTGAGACCAAAATGGGCCCTAAAAAATTAGTTCCCCTCCAAGGGACTCGAACCTCCATCCCATGTCCCCGCCAGACTACGCCATTACCCACTCGGCCACCCATCCGCCCTAGGGAAAACTCGGACTTTCTCTAAATTTTCAGGTGTAAGCCCAGGTTTTTTGGGCTTATTTTACGCAGAGAATGTTGTCCCTAAAGCTTTGAAAGATAATGCTACAAAATGATCCGGACTGGGCCAATCATGGCCAAAATAACATAATTTTATCCGAAAATTGGGTCGGTTTTTCGCATTTTATACTGATGGGGGTGGTCAGAATTGAAAATTTCACAGAAAAAACGTGTTTTCTGTTTCCACCTATGGATTTTAATTTGTTATCATGGTGTATGATTCCACATAGAAATTAGTTGTACCCAGAGGGATTCGAACCTCCGCTCTAGCTCGCGTCAAACTAGAGCACCATCCACTTGGCCAGCGGTCCCCTGCGGAGGGAAAACTGATTTTCTCAGATTTTTCACGTCTAATTATAATCCAAAAGGTGTGTGTTTGGGGTCGTTCGAAGCAGAAATTCTGTTCTAAAAAAATTCCAGGGACTTCTCAAAAAATTCAAAAAATCGTTGCTTTTTCTGAATGGCAATCCCGTAGCCAGGTGGCTGAGGGGCCCTGAAAGCCAAGACCAAAAAAAAATGAAAGGAGAGGAACCCCCTGTTAAAATTTTTTGGGAATTTTTTTGAAAATGAATAAAAATGGTCGATTTCCTTTAAAGATCGTCAAAAATTTTCAACATTTTCTCCGGCGGCCCCTATCGGAGCCGCCTGAGACCCCCTCTGACCCCCCTCCCACTTGGTCCCTCCCCTCGAAAATTTTTCCTGGCTACGGATCTGCCAAGTGGTATGGCGAACGAATTTCTGTGGATTTTCTTTTCGATTTTTTAGACCTCTTCCCTCCGAAAAGTTCACCGTTCAAGTCCAAGTCGCGGAACTCGCGCCGCTTGAGGCCCTCGTAGAGCGCGTCTGTGTGCAGGAACTCGTCAAAGCTCAGCTGCCGGTCGTCGTCCCGGTCCGACCGTGTGCATGTGGTCTCTGAACAGCAGACAGAGGCTTCCGAAAATTCGGATTTTCAACTTTGGGTTCGAGTTTTTTTGGTTTCAAATCATTAGTTCCCTTGAAACATAAGCCCGAGACCGAGGTGGAGACATTAGCGAAGTCTTGGTTTTTTTTGAAAAATCCGGGAAAATCCGATCCCTGTGAGAAAATTTTCAGGAAAATTCGAGGTCTGAAATTTTTGTTGAAAAATCTGATCGAGAAAATTCGGGTGCTACAATATGTTGGGCTGGAAAAATTCTTGAAAAACGAAATCCTATGAAAATTTCTTGTACACTAAACAAGGCAATTTTCGAGGTCTACGGTAGGAGTCTAGGGCCTTGGGGGAAAAGGTTAGGGTCAACGGTTTTTTTATGTGCGAAATTTTGAATTTTTTGAGACTTCAAATTCCCCTTTTTGGCGCTTCAAATCCGTGAGCCTTGAATTTTTTTGGGGGCCTCGGATAGTCTAAAGTAGATTGAAAACTTAAACTTTGGATTTTCCCTAGAATCGATAGTTCGAACCCCGAAAATCCGAACAACCCCAACCGACCCACCTGGACTCTCATCCTTCTCCTCCTCCGCACAATCAATGATCGGCGGGCCAAGAAGGAGCAGTACAAGAAAGGCCAATATCATGCGAATCCTCCTCCTCCTCTCCATTCTCGGGAAGTTTGGGGTATAAATTAGAGATCGTATCCGGACTTTTCCCGGATCCGGGTCAGGCCTTTTTGTGGAACCCCGGACTTTTCCCGGATCCAGGGTCCGATTTTTCGGCAAAACCCTATTTTTCAGTATTTCGAGAAATTTTCAACTTTTTGGCCAAATTTCGAACAATAATAACACTAGAAGATAGAGCATAAAATTCTGCACCAATTTGCTTTTCATACCTTTGGCCTAGCAAGTCTTTAAAAAAGTTTTCGGCCAGATCGGCCCATTTAGCGGTTTTTCACGCCCTAGCACCGATCGAATTTTCCAAAATGAACATCGATGTGATTTTTTTTGTTGAAACTGAACTTAAGGTCATCNGACTTCAAATTCCCCTTTTTGGCGCTTCAAATCCGTGAGCCTTGAATTTTTTTGGGGGCCTCGGATAGTCTAAAGTAGATTGAAAACTTAAACTTTGGATTTTCCCTAGAATCGATAGTTCGAACCCCGAAAATCCGAACAACCCCAACCGACCCACCTGGACTCTCATCCTTCTCCTCCTCCGCACAATCAATGATCGGCGGGCCAAGAAGGAGCAGTACAAGAAAGGCCAATATCATGCGAATCCTCCTCCTCCTCTCCATTCTCGGGAAGTTTGGGGTATAAATTAGAGATCGTATCCGGACTTTTCCCGGATCCGGGTCAGGCCTTTTTGTGGAACCCCGGACTTTTCCCGGATCCAGGGTCCGATTTTTCGGCAAAACCCTATTTTTCAGTATTTCGAGAAATTTTCAACTTTTTGGCCAAATTTCGAACAATAATAACACTAGAAGATAGAGCATAAAATTCTGCACCAATTTGCTTTTCATACCTTTGGCCTAGCAAGTCTTTAAAAAAGTTTTCGGCCAGATCGGCCCATTTAGCGGTTTTTCACGCCCTAGCACCGATCGAATTTTCCAAAATGAACATCGATGTGATTTTTTTTGTTGAAACTGAACTTAAGGTCATCACACAGTTTATCAGGAGAGATTGTTCGTCTATCAACAAATTGTTGTTGTTTAAATCCCACCTTACAGCTTTAAAAATTCCGGTCTCCCGTGTGATGGAGGGACGAATGGCAACAGTGTTCAGTGTGATAAGGAATTGATCACCTTATAACCAAACAAAAAATGATTCTTACCCTTAATGGAAGCTGGTACTTGGTTTTAAATTTTTCAGAATTTTTCTAAATTTTTCAACGCCAAATATTCTGAGGCGGGAAAATTGAGAGGAGAAAATTTTCTGCTTCGAAGGAGCCTAAATAAACCCTGGATCAAAAGAAAATCGCGAGAAAAGCCGAATTTTCTGGCGGGTGGTTGGTCAAGTGGTTAATGGTGTAGTATTCTAGTAAGGATAGAGCGGAAGTTCGAACCTCCACCGTAGGAATTATTTTTTTTAACGTTTTTAAACTGCATTTTGGAAAAAATTTCTCTGTAATATTGCTTACAAAATTATTTAATTACTATTACTACAATCAATCCAGAACATTTGTATACTGTAAAACTTGGTGAACTAACAACAGACAAAACACGGTGGTCAAACATTACAATTGTTGTTACAAAAAGAATATTCGGGTGCAAAAAAATTCCTATATTTTACGGATGGGGTAACAAATCAGTGTTTCGGAACCAAAAAATAAAAAACATGGAACCTCCCCAAAAGCATTTTTCATCAAAAAATTCTACAAGATCTGAAAATTTTTAGGATTTCCAAAAAAATTGTTTAGTTTTTCAGCCAAAAACCCAAAGATCCGTTAATTTTTAGGATTCTTCAAGGGAATAAATAATTTTTTCGTGTAAAATTCCTCCAAAAATTATTGTACGGTTGTTTTTAGGATTTTTTCAATCAAAAATTTGTAGAATGTTGAAAAATTTCCCTATTTTGGTATCAGTAAACTCGTTTTTATGGGCCGGTAAACCCTAAATTTTGGTCCAAAACACTGATCACTCTGATCGATCTCTGATCACCAACAAACACCCAACACCAACCGATCGATCACCGATCACGCGCTCTTGCCGGCCGCCAGTTGCTGTTGGGCCTCAATGTGCGGCGGCGGGATCGGGAAGAAGTCCTTGGCGTACTCGTCGCCCTCCGGCATCTGTGCCAGCCGCTCCTCCTCCGCCCGCTTCTTCTCCCGTTGCGCCTGCTCGTACTTTGTACGGCTGAAAAAAATAAACATTTTGATTTAAAAGAAAACTTCGGAACGAACTTCCTACTCCAATATTGAGAAAAATTAGCCGATTTCCTTCAAAAATCATCAAAATTTTCTCCGGCGGCCCCTATCGGGACCGCCGGAGACCCCCTCTCCCCGGACCCCCTTGGTGCCCCCCCAAATTTTTTTTTCTGGCTACGGGCCTGCATGCAAGGCAGGTGGAGCAGCGTGGTTAAGGATTTTTTTGCCAAAATAAGCATTAAATTTAGGATTTGTGATAACAATTGGAAATTTATCCATTATCCTGCTCCTTCATTGAAAAGTCCTAAGAAATATAAGAATTTGATTTTGCAAAAATCCAAAAGTTTAGGATTTTTGTTTTCAAAAAACCTAAAGTATGTAATGCATAGAAAAAATAGGGGGGAAGGTCGGCCTGAAATTTTACGAAGGGGGTACCTATTTGAAGATTTTTTTGGAAATTTCGACCAACTTCTTTAGAAAATTGACATTTTTTCAAATTTTTCACCACCGATTGGCCCACACCTTACGAAGGGGATTCTCTTTTTTTGGGACCCTTACGAACGAGAGTAGGGGGGGGGGTCGACCCCTCACTATTTTTTC
>LDKF01002648.1:31344-46231 GCA_001026735.1 Rotylenchulus reniformis | reverse complement strand
CTGAACCTTCTTCCTTCCGCGGACCCTTCCTCCTCCTTGAACGTTTGTTTCATCAACCCCCTCCCCTATGTATGGGTAGGAGGAACTCCATGGTATTGGTGGTTGCCCTTGGGGGAGGGGTGTCCCACACGCTTCTTTTTCTGCCGATATGGCATCGGGCCAATTATGTATAAAATTTTTACTTATTAGACCACCTATCTTTCTACACAGAACATGTATGTAGATTTGTAGATACTGATCCATTATTTTTTCTACCCAAAATTTGGAAATAGATTTTTTATTTGAAAAAGAAAAAAAGTGTTCGTTGAAACGAGAGAAGAGAATGCTCATGAAAAAATGTTGAAGAAAACAAAAACGAAAAAAGAATGCTCATGGAAAAGAAAATGAATGCTCGTTGGTACTGTAGCACGTCCGATAACTTTTGGGTTAAAAAATAATAGATCAGTATACCTATTTAATTTATTCTTGATTTTTTAGAAAAGAAAAACATTGAAACTGAATACTGAACTGAGTCAGCTTTTGTTGCAAAAGATGTCCTGGAACCACCTCTTTGGCGGGATGATGAGCCAAGTTGGGTTCAAGTGAGTTTTTATTTAACGAAAAATTCGGCTGAAACCGAAGAACAATTAAAATCACCATAAAACCGAATAAACCTGTTTAATTTTTAAATCCGACTAGGTTAATCGCTTTTAGGCAGATACTGATCCATTTATTTTTTTACCTCGAATCGGCAATGATAATTTATGAAACGAACAAAAATATCAAGAAAAGAAAGAGGAAAAAGACATATGGCCAACACCAAAATACTTTCAAAAATTGAAAATTAACAACCGATCCCATCCTTTACTGAAGGAAGGTTTTCGTTGTAATAATTTCCGATATTCACATGTTCAAACCATTTGAGGTAAAAGAAATTAATGGACCAGTATGTATCCATAACTACTACTATACTACTACTCGGCAATTGCTAACCCATTCGATAGTTTGGGATTAGTAAAGAACATCCACCTACCCTTTTGGACCCTTCTGCTGCTCAGATTCATTAGATATTTTTTCAGCCCCGGAGGCATCGCTTTTCCACCGAATGCGCAGATTGTCAGTGTGCATCAGAACTTGGCTCAACAACAGCAGCAGCAACAACAAAGTCAGCAGCAACAAATCAAGAGGGAGGCACCCGGAGAAGTGATGGCCGGCGGAGGCACAACCGNGAAATTAATGGACCAGTATGTATCCATAACTACTACTATACTACTACTCGGCAATTGCTAACCCATTCGATAGTTTGGGATTAGTAAAGAACATCCACCTACCCTTTTGGACCCTTCTGCTGCTCAGATTCATTAGATATTTTTTCAGCCCCGGAGGCATCGCTTTTCCACCGAATGCGCAGATTGTCAGTGTGCATCAGAACTTGGCTCAACAACAGCAGCAGCAACAACAAAGTCAGCAGCAACAAATCAAGAGGGAGGCACCCGGAGAAGTGATGGCCGGCGGAGGCACAACCGTGAGTAGCGGATCGTCAGCCAACTCCAGCGCCGCATCAGCCGCTGCTGCTGCAGGTTAGGGGAAGAAGTTGAAGGTTTAGATACGCTAGATTACGGGTTATGAATGGAAAAAAGACCGAATATGAAGATGATTAAAGAAAAGCAAGAGAGAGAGAAACCTTCGAGATTAGTCCGAAATGATATTGTACAGAAAACGAATTAAGACAAAATTATGATTGGAATGAGAAAATATTAGAAAATAGGAAAATTTTATTTACATAATTGAACCATTTGCTCTTTTAAGCGGCTGCAGCAGCCAACATGGAATTTTTGACTACTATCGCGAGTAAGGAGTTGTTGGAAGAATTGAAGGTGCAGAGCCAGGCCATTGTGCACAAGACGATCAGCAATGGAGCGGAGGGAAAGCAGGTCAGTATTGAATTTTTCAAAAAAAAACCTCAGTTTTACCATACTGTAATTTTGACAGCTTTGTTCAGAGTTTAGTTCTTTCTCATTATAGCAATTGATCAAGCACTATCGTTGTAATCGCCACCGTCATCAGGAGAAGTGTCCATTCAAGATGCTGGCCATCCAGTCTGATGACGGTTCCTTCCGAGTTTACAAGAGCGGTGACCACAACCATGCGGTGGTGCCCTCGGGGAGAGCAACAGGTCGATTGCCTGGTGAGAATAAGCGGGAAAACGGACCCTCTACACCCCCTTACCTTTTACACCAAAATTCCTCACCCAAATTCCTTTTAGATCTTTCATTTTTTGGACTTCTTGAGATTTATTTCTCTTTTTCAATATTGACCCGACCATTACTTTTTTTCATATACGCTTAGGCAATCCGCGCACCAATTGGATCCCAATGCAAACTGTGAGGACGGCGGACGAACTTGAAACACTGCGACAGGCCCAGCGCGTTACCGTTCACAAGACTACCTTCCACGGCAAGAACAGACACTTCCGCTGCAATCGCCACCGACACAACGAGCGGTGCATGTTCAAGCTGTGGGTTTTACAAATTCACATATAATATTAATAATTCATTTTTATATTTTCTTGCTTCTTCAGGTTGGCCGTAACGGAGAACAACGGGGTGATCAGTGTGTTCCGCTCCGGCGAGCACAATCACCCCATCCAGCAGATCTCCAACTGCGTTTACTGATCTGATGTGAAGGTGAAGGATGAATATCCCAGGGAAGCGGATGAGGATGATCTTCTCTTCCGCTTCTTCCTCCCCTTTTTACATCTTTGTTCATTCAATTTTGTTCTCCCTCTCTTTCTCTCTTAAAAGGACGTTGAGGGAAATTAATATTTCTGAAGGACACTTTACAAAATTCAGTTGATCAAACTGATCAAACCCCTCGCCATCCACCAGTGCCCCTCTTACGATGTTCTGCCTCGATCCTCCCCGATCCACCCTCCTGCCCTCATCGTTCATCCTTTTTATTTTTGACGAGATGAGCCTCTCCCCCATCCACCCTTCATAGCACTTATTTCATCCATCACACAAGTTGAAATGGCTGGTTGATTGGATGTTCTTTTATTTTGAAATAATGAATTTTTGTTCCATTCATTTTTTTGTTTTTTTTACAATAATAAATTTGCATATTCTTTTTTTTTTCAACTGTCATTGCCCATTTGGATCATTTTTCTATTTAACTGCTATTTATGAGTTCATTAAATATTAAATTATTGTGTTAAGCCAATGGTCGGTGGTCATCAAGATGGTTACTTAACACACCATTTTGGCGTGTCAATATCTCTAATAGGCCTTTTTATTGACGATTGAGACTGATTACGGTAAATCGAATAATTAAAGGAACAACGATTTCTTCCCCGTGAAAATCAAATAATGAAATTTATTAATTTTTGAATGGGGGTCTCGGCTTGCCTTCACTCCCTTTCTTGGTCTAAAGGATACTTTATCCTTTCTCGCTCTGCCTTTCTATTATCCATCCTCCTTCCCGCACACTTTCGTCCATCTTTCTTCTCTGCTTGACCTCCAAATATTGATTATTCTCTCCCCCTCTTCCTTCACGCCATCATTCGTCCTTCCTCGACCACATTCGTCTCTTCCTTCGAGAGTACAAATCCGGGCTCACTTGGATCATCTTTATTTTCCCTTTCCCCCTTTCTTGGATCCGAACATTGCCCTGGGCCATTTTCCCTTGTAAATCCCTCATATCTCGTGGCATTTCATCCATTTTAGGGCCGCTGAACATGAAGAACCATCGGACCGGTGCAAGACGGCGACGTGGACAAAAGGTGTGATTGTGCTGTGAGTAACAAATATGCTTTATTACAATTGGAAAGTTTGCCCGAGGCCACTGCCCGCTGAGAGGAAATTCGACGCCTGATAAATAAGAAAATTTCCGGAATTAGGCTAAAAAAGCATATGAAATTAGGATTTTTCCAGTGATATTACCATAAATCCATAGAGCTGAATTATCTTAGCTCAATTTTTATATTCTCTGGGATCGGGAAAAAAGTTATCACTTATTAATTATTAGGTATAAGCTGATGGTAGATCAGAAGTTTTAATTTATTGGTAGATCAGAAGTTTATGGTAGATCAGAAGTTTTAATTTATTGGATAATTGAGTTTATGGCGGTATCATTCATTTTCTGAATGAGAATTCTAATTATTCTCCGTGCTTTAAGTCGCCGTCTCCCGAGATCATTGATGTTTCTTCTTCATCGACCAATCGGCGATATCCATTGAGGGATCGGCTACCAGTGAAATTGAACCAGCTCTTCGGCCACTCATCGTCGACCATTGTAACAAGGAACAAGCGAAGAGCAGGGAAAGGATTTCTGGTGGAGAAAGAGGTCAAAAATAATATTTTTTACTGAAAAAATAAATAAACTAATAAAAAAACGAACAATTTTTTATTAAAAAAAAACGAATGATAAAATATCATGGTATGACAAAAAGATATTTTATTAATAGAAGAGTTTAAGATTAATATCAATAAAACTAAAATCGGTGTAAAATCCTATTGAATTGGAAATTTATTTTTGGAATTTTCATTGTGAACTTTCTCTCTGCACCTTTTCTCTTTGTACTCTATTGCCGTTATATTTCTCTATTTCGGTGAAAGATTCGCTTCATAATATTATAAGTTCATAACAATTCAATCGGCGCTCATTGTTTAGTTGTCGCCCATGTTGAAACGAAAACCAAAGTTGCGGCCAAAATTTTCCAGCAGCCCACGAGCAATTTCGCCCAGCAAGCAACAATTGACCACCATCGAATCGCACGCCAATCGGCCATCGCAATCGAAAAGCGCGAAGAGCTCGCAGACAAAAAACATTACTCCAAGGAAAAAGGTATTTTGATTAAGATTTTTAATGGACAGTAAGTTCATAATCAGGTGATTGTCATATCACCTCCCCCCCCCCCAATACCCATCGCGACCGTGAGCACCTAAATAAAGTACTAGTAAATATTAAAAAATGAATTTTCCGTAAAAGGATTTTAAATTTTTTATTGCAGGAACAAGTGTTTACTTCCTCTTCTTCTCTAATTAGTGCTCCCTTTGTAAATAAGACAAAATTGTCCATATTTTAATATGGCCTTAATTCCCATTGTTTATATTTTAAATATAGTTTCTTTTTTAATTTTTTAAAACCTTCGTATATTTTCGGATTTATTTCAACCTCATATCTGGGAAAAAGGTAAATCGAATTTCATTTTGGTGGAAGATGCCAAAACTTTTGGCCTTAATGAAAAAATAAACAAAAAATTTAATAATTTTTCAAAAATAAAAATTAAATTTTAATTAAAATTCCAACAGGCAGTCTTTAAAATTTCGGTAAGAGAAAGTACTTCTCCTTGGTCATGTGCCTACCTCAAACTCCCCCTTGTCCTTTGTGATTTACATTTATATTGACGACTAATACAATTTTTCAGAGAAAGAAGGTGGTCTGTACAACCTCTTCATCTTCCTCTTCTTCGACGTTATCCTTTGGCAGGACCAGAACATTCCGAAATCGGAGATGCAAAACGCCCATCTCTGCTGGGCTGCGCAAGTTGAGATCGACTCCGCAACGCACAAATCGGAGGATGGACATTTGGAGAGGAAGAAGGGTGAAGGAAGAAGTGGTGGATGATGATGAAGAGGAAGAGGATGATGGGCATGGACGAAGAAGGAGAGAGCACAAGGTGGTGATCGATGGGAGTGAAGATGAAGAAGAAGAAGGTGCTAACTCAGTTGATCAAGCTGATCAATCGATCAATAAACTATTAATTTTTGATCAGATTTGGCCGATCGCGACCGACGGACCCTGTCCCAGTGTTCATTCCATGATGCGGAAGTGCTGGTCAATGAGATCAACGACGATCTGATGATGGGGATGACATTTGAACAGATCCACAGGGCGGAAGAAGATGAAGACAGGAGAAAAAGAAGAGCCCGAGCGGATGAGGATGAAGAGGAGGAAGGAAGAAGAGGAGAAAAACACTTTGAAGTGAAAACACTGAAGCGCCAATTCGAACGGATTGCCGAGGAGCTCAAGCTGGAACTGCAAGAAGTTGGGTGAGCAATCCATTTGACATACAAAATTAAAAAAAAAGTAATTTATGTCGGTGAGTGAGCGGGTGTTTATTCGAAAATTTTGGCTTTCCAGGGGTGCCTTGGTGTTCATGTGTTTGGACGGGCCTTCCCGACTGCTCGGCTCTCTGATCTGTTTCCAAGACTCCGAGGACGGCAGGAGAATTGTTGTTGAGGNTTAATTTTTGATCAGATTTGGCCGATCGCGACCGACGGACCCTGTCCCAGTGTTCATTCCATGATGCGGAAGTGCTGGTCAATGAGATCAACGACGATCTGATGATGGGGATGACATTTGAACAGATCCACAGGGCGGAAGAAGATGAAGACAGGAGAAAAAGAAGAGCCCGAGCGGATGAGGATGAAGAGGAGGAAGGAAGAAGAGGAGAAAAACACTTTGAAGTGAAAACACTGAAGCGCCAATTCGAACGGATTGCCGAGGAGCTCAAGCTGGAACTGCAAGAAGTTGGGTGAGCAATCCATTTGACATACAAAATTAAAAAAAAAGTAATTTATGTCGGTGAGTGAGCGGGTGTTTATTCGAAAATTTTGGCTTTCCAGGGGTGCCTTGGTGTTCATGTGTTTGGACGGGCCTTCCCGACTGCTCGGCTCTCTGATCTGTTTCCAAGACTCCGAGGACGGCAGGAGAATTGTTGTTGAGGAGTTCAGGAAGCTGAAGCCGAAATGGCGAGGGGAATGGCGAAAGGCGGACCAGGAACAATTGCAAGAAGCAGTTTACGGAAGATGCTGCAAGTTCTTTTGGAACGGACCGATGGGAGAGGAGCACGAGAGAAGAAGGGGAAGAAACGCCGGAAGGGATGAAGAAGAGGAAGGCGATGTTGTGATCATCGAAAATGCCGGAAGAGGAAGAGAGCGATGAAAGGATGGAGGTAAAGGATGAGAAGAGATGTAAATGTGATAATTTATTAATATCAAAAAATTTACCGAGGGATACCCAAGTTTTAAATTTGTCTCTTCGGTTGACTGACATTTGAGACTCAATGCCGTCTTTTGAGGATCATACTTTTGAAAATCAGATTTTTGAGAACTGAAAACCAAGACTTCAAGCATAATAGATATACCATTAAAAACCTTGTTGGTCTGATTATCAGAATAATTGATCCTGTTAAGGATTTGATTTTAATACCGATCCTCAAATGTTGGTCCTCAACATCCCTTTCATTATGCATATCACCATTACCAAATGGTTTATTCTTAACGCCAATTCCAATTCGTGCAAATCACATAATAATCGCCTGTCATACCTCCAATTTATAGTCCTTTAATATTCTCTTTTTTCCTATACAATTTGACATTATTTTGACCAAAATTTATATGACACTTCTATCTCTATATAAACATATAGCTGCCCATTATTTATTTGCTATATTAACATTTAACTATGTATGTTACGGCACTTGTCAATTGAATAAATTATATCTTATTTTTTCCTTTCTTCTCTGCAGTAATGCTTTTCTATTAATCTCTCCCCACACTTGTCCTCTCTTGCCACAGCTTTTCCCCTTCTCTCACCATGCTTTTTCTCTTCTGTTGTGCTCTTTCTCTTCTCTCTCGCCATGCTTTTCCTCTCGTGCCACAGCTTTTCCCCTTCTCTCACCATGATTTTCCTCCCTTCTGTTGTGTGCTCTTTCTCTTCTCTCGTCATGCTTTTCCTCCCTCCCCGCTATCTCCCTTCCGTCTCTACCCTCCTCTGCTTTTGCACCTCTACATTACATTTACACTTATTCATTCATCAATCGGCAACTGTGCTACCCAACCCTTCTTTTCCTCCCCCCACCCCTCCCAATAACTTTCGATTCCATCCAAATTTTCTATTAATTTTTGTCCCAATTGTTTGGGAGATGGCCAAACCATTGACAAAGAAAAAATAAAATTCCCGAACCATGTCAGTCATCTTCAGCAGACACTAATCATTCACCATCTCTTTCTCTCCCCCTTTCTCGACATTTTATAATAGCAAATTGATCAGATCACAAAAGATATTTATCAACAACATTATTTTTGGCTGTTGAAAAATTAGGTACCAAAGCGATTATAAAATATTTCTTTAAATTTTTTGTTTCTTATCTTTTGCGACAAAATTATTTCTTCTGACTAATTTCGGAAATTCCAAAACAAGAAAAAATCCGAAATTGCCATGTCATTGGATGAGGTTGGTCTTTTCCCCTAATAAATTTAAATAAACTGTCGTTTGTTGACCGAAAGAAGGGCATTAAAAAATTGGGCGCCGGGAGAAACGCTTTGAACCATCATTTTTTTGAAGCGAATTCCTTATTATACGCTGCTATAGAAAAATAGAATGAACAGAGAAAAATAAATCAGACAACAATATGTTTCAATGCAGCATGCTTTCGCGTCATAAAATCGAGGAGCTAAAATAAAAATGGAATTCTCTAGCTTTTCTACGCTGAAAACAGTAGGATTCAAAAAATCTATATCTTGAAGCGAAATTTTTGAGTTGGATTTGGAGGCGCTACCAAATTTCGGCCAAACCAAATTTCGGCCATCCAGCCAAAAAGCCAAATTTCGGCCAACCAGCGAAAAGACCAAATTTCGGCCATCAAGCGAAAAAGCCAAATTTCGGCCAAACTAAAGTTCGGCCAAACCACTATGTGCATACCCGGGATGCCGCATGTAGGTCCCGCAATGAATATGTGCATAGCCGGGATGCCGTAAAAGTTCTTAAAATACTCAAACATTCATATACTGGTGTTTATTTTTGGTTTTGGCCGAAATTTGGTTTTTTCGCTGGTTGGCCGAAATTTGGCTTTTTGGCTGGTTGGCCGAAACTTGGTTTGGCCGAAATTTGGTTTGGCCGAAATTTGGGGCAGCGGATTTGGACATAGTGATTTGGATATGGTGTCTTTATCCGTCTTTAAAATGCCAAAGGAAGATAGTCTTTAAAGGGCTACCTATCTGAGTTTCGAATGTTCTGAGTTTCGAAAAAGCCATAACTTTTTTGTAAGACTTGTTAGACCAAAAGTCTAAATGTCAAGTATATGCAGAATTTTATGCTCTATCTTTTGGCTTTTTTGGTTTTTTGGATTTCCCAGAAAATTTTCGAAATTTTTCGCAAAAACCCGATTTTTCGCATTTTTTCGAAAATTTCGAAAAATTTCAAAAATTTTCTGGGAAATCCAAAAAGCCAAAAGATAGAGCATAAAATTTTGCATATACTTGACATTTAGACTTTTGGTCTAACAAGTCTTACAAAAAAGTTATGGCTTTTTCGAAACTCAGATCATTCGAAACTCAGAGCGGTAGCGCTTTAAAGACGCTACCAAAATTCGTCTAAAGCAGGGGTGTCAAATGTCCTTATTTCTAAGATTTGTCCTTATTTTGAGGTGTCCCAATCTTAGAAAAATTAAATGTCCTTATTTCTAAGATTTGTCCTTATTTTGGACCCTTGTCCTTATTTTGTCCTTATTTTTGGATTTTTGGAAGATTTTATTCAAAAAAAGACCAATTTTGTTAAGGAAAAAGATCTATTTTTCAAATTTTTCTCCGGCGGCCCCTATCGGGGCCGCCGGCACCTATCTTAATAATGATTTTTCTTCAAAAAATCTCAAAAAATTGACAAATTTTCCCTAGGAAAAAGGGTCTATTTTCCAAAATTTTCTCCGGCGGCCCCTATCGGGACCGCCGACATGGCACCCCTCTTAATGAATACCTTCAAAAAAAAATCTAGAAAAAATGACTGATTTTCTTAAGAAAGTAAGGCTCAATTTCCAAAATTTTCTCCGGCGGCCCCTATCGGGTCCGCCGACACTGCACCCCTCTTAATGAATTTTCATCAAAAATGATCAATTTTCTTAAGAAATTGAATTCTTGGTGATCGAAAACTGTTGGAAAAAATTCTTTCTGTTGTTGAGAAATATCATTGAGTTGAATAAAAAATTTGATTTTTTATTTGATATTGGCGAAAAATATGCCTTTTTAAAAATGTCCTTATTTTTGACCCTAAAATCTTAGATTTTGACTCTGGTGTCCTTATTTAGGGGTCTTGTGAGTTGACANTCCCGCCCCCTGCCCACTCTTGATCCAATTTCCAATACTGACCATCCCGTCCATCCATCCGTCTACCATCGATCGGTCCTTTCCTCTTGACCATCACTCTCTCCCCCTCCACCCCACTGATTTTGCCTTTTCTCTGACCAAAATGACTAGAGTTGGGACAAAGGCATCGGTTGGCGGTTTTCGGTAAAATTACCGAAAAATACCGTTACCGAAAAATACCGAAAAAATCAAAAATCTTTCGGTCAGTAATTTTCGGTAAAATTACCGAAAATTACCGTTACCGAAAAATACCGAAAAAAATTGTCGGTATTTTTCGAGATTTTCGGTATTTCCATTAATATTCTTAAAAATTATTTTTCCCTTTGAAAATTTTCGATTTATATATTTAATAAATATAAATGATCACATATAATCAGAGTTAACGAAATAACAATTTAATCATTATTTATAGTGAAGTAATGGAATATTGCGATTCAAAAAATCAACATTTCGGCTTTCCTTGGATGCAATCGACTCCGCCTATAATCATAAGTGTCTCGAGTTGTCGAGAAAAGCTGTTTGCTTTTGAATAGGCAGAAATTTTTTCGGTTCTAACAATTTTACTAATTACTTTATTAATTGGTATTCTTCTTCATCAAAAGTCAATTCAACTTTTTGACTGACATCAATTTTTTTGTAATCGATTGCATATTTATTGATCGCTTGCTCTTGTTCTGTCAAGCGTAAAAAATAAAATCTTTATTAACCAAAATAAAAAAAAATTAATAAAAGGCCAGCGAAAATTTTTGAAAAATTGGAGCCATTTTTATGAAAATTTGAATTTTTCACGCTAGTCTTTTTGAGAATTTTGTTCGGCGGTTTTTTCGGTAATTGAGAATTGTTCGGTCAGTAATTTTCGGTAAAATTACCGAAAAATACCGAAAAAATCAAAAACCTTTCGGTCAGTAATTTTCGGTTACATTACCGTTACCGAAAACCGAAAATTACCGAAAATTACCGATCGGTATTACCGCCGGTCCCATCTCTAAAAATGACCATTGCATCCATCCATTTCCTTTCCCTCCTCCTCCATTCTCACCACCTTTCCTTCCCTTCCTCTGCTTCTCTGTTCTCCTAATATTGTAAACCAATCAATGAACTATTATGGCCAGCAGAAAATTGGCCAAATTGGTGGATCGCGCAGTAGGGGAAGGAAGGAATACAATCGATGCTCCGAATCAATTTGTTGCTTTTTCATCCTGCTACAATAAGAATTTCGATAATCTTTAAAAAAGATTAAATTTTGCCAAAAAAAGAGTGTCTCAAAAATTCCATTTTGACTGTGTCTCCCCCAATCATTTTGTAAGTTTTGGCAATATTTTGCCTTTTAAACCATAAACTTTTTTTAAATTTAATATTGAAAAGTCCAAAATTAGATGGGATTCGAAAAAGCGAAGATCACAAAATCAAAAAAGGAGTGGAAAAGGCAAAAAATTGTCCCACAATTTACTGCTCCTCATTCTCACAACTTTCCCCTCTCCTTTCCATTTACACAACCTTTCTCCCTTTTTCCATAAATAAATTTATGCAAATGTCCAAAGTTCATCCACCTCCCCCCCCCCCTTTCCTTTCACAGAAATTTACCATTTTCTGTTTTTTCCCAACGAACAACAACAACCAACCATCCTGCTGTTGTTGGATTCTGTTTTAGGTGTTGGCCTATGACTTCTGCTGGCCCCATCCCTTTCACCATCATCCTTCGTTCATCATCTCATCCCATCTCCTCCTCCTCTCATCATCATCATCCTCTTCCTCCACTTTATTCCTCCTTTACATCCTTTCTTCCCATCCCTCTTCCCCCTCCCCAACTTTCGACCTCTGTTCATTTTTTTACAAATTGAATATGAGAATTGTAAAATTGTGCCGTTTTTTGCCCGAATGATAGTGAATTGAAAGATTTACAATCCGCCGATGGGAATCGGTGGATGAGAAGAAGGAGGATGGAAGGGGCGGGACCTCCTTCCCCCCCTGCCACTGGCCCATCATCCCATACATATGTACCCCCGATCACTTCATTTTTGCCCACACACTTCGGCGGACCAAAGGAAGAGGAACACTTCCTCCGCTCAATCAGTGATTTTTTATATCTGTCCAAAGTGTTCGTTCGTACAATAAATTGGACAAGTTGTGCCTCCATCATCCAGTTGGTTGGCAATTGCTAACTTCCCAACATGTTCTGTGGTATTTTCCCTCTTTTGTATTCTTCAAACTTCATCAGTCATTCATCCTCACCTTCAACCAGCAGTACTTGCCCTCCTCCCCTCTCCCATTCTGCTATTCATTCTGCTTCTTCTTCCAGTCCATCTCTCCGTCATTTTCAACCAGTACATGTGAGTTGTATGTACATGCTTCTCGCCCTTCTATTCGTCTCCTTTCTCCTCGTCCTCTCATCAGCTTCCTCCTCCCTACATTATCCTGGGTGCTAGGACGTTAAATAAAAAACCGCCACATGTGGGCGTTAAATAAAAAACCGCCACATGTTCCGGTCTGGCCGAAAACTTTTTTGTTAGACTTGTTAGACAAAAAGTATAAAAGGCAAAATTGTTCAGAATTTTATGCTGATTCGAATGGTTTAAAAAATTTTCCGAAATTCTAACAAAAAGTTCGAAATATCCCCTAAAAATCGTATTTTCGTTTCGTAAAATTTCGAACTTTTTGGCCGAATTTCGAAAAAATAAAAATACCATTCGAATCAGCATAAAATTCTGAACAATTTTGCCTTTTATACTTTTTGTCTAACAAGTCTAACAAAAAAGTTTTCGGCCAGACCGGAACATGTGGCGGTTTTTTATTTAACGCCCACATGTGGCGGTTTTTTATTTAACGTCCTAGCACCATTATCCTGTTCATCTTGCCCCGTTGCTGACCATCATTTTCAAGCAGTACTTGTGTATGTTTATCCTCTCTTCGTTCTATCCGTTCTCCTCCACTCTTTTTCCCTCCCTTCCCCTCTTTCCATGCCTCCGTCGTCATCATCTTCAACCAGTACTTGTGTGTATTTCTTCTGCCTTCTCCCCATTTATCTTTCTCCTCTCCTCCTCCTCCTCTCCGTTCCTATTCGTCCTTCCTCTGCTCTTCATCCCCCCATCCATCCGTCCTTCTTCCTCCCTCATCCTCCTACTCCGCCGTTGCTGACCTCCATCTCCACTTTCATCTCCCCCTTCCCCCCCCCAGCAATAGTCTGTTTGGCATCCCCCAAACTGACCTCTGTTCCTCCTCCAAGCCAAACCCAACTATCTCTCCACTCCCACTCATCAGCATCATTCTCTCTCATTTTTCTCCATTGGTCAATTTGGATCTCTTTTCCTTGAGAGAGGGTTCAGAGATCAAGATAAGTAATTCACTATCAGACCAATCTGTGGACACAAATACAGATCGGTGTCGAATCATTGTCGAAAAGGACATTTCGTGCAGAAATAGTGTGCGATTTCTCTCACTTCCCTCGCCAAAAATGTGACCTATTACAAATTTTGCCTTCAAAATCACAGTCACTGCCGGAGCCGGAGCTTTCGATAATTTTCACGGCTCCGGCTCCGGCCTTTCCGAAATTTTAGCTCCGCTCCAGCTCCGGAGCCGGAGCGGAGCTGGAGCCGGAGCTTTTCCCAACACTGATTTCGTGCCTTTTGTGAGTATTCCGAGTTTTAGCCTCCCATTCTTGCCATTTTCCATTTTCTGTCATCGTCCTCGTTCAAACAGCGCAAGCACAATGGCGGACGAGGATGCTGCTCAGCTTCCTGGTAAGTGCCTTCAATTTCCGATTCTAACCATCAATCTCTCCCATTTTCAGCAAAAGTAAACAACGATAATGCCTTTCGCGCAGCTGGACCCGTCCAGGTGCGCATCAACGCGTTCAGAATGGATTTGGGCCAGGCGCCGGAGCGGGAGTACCAGTACGAGCTGAGATTCATCGGCGAATTTCCGAAGGGCGGCAAGAAGGGACAGCAGGGCCAGGTGGACATGCGCGAGCTGGCCAGGGGACCGCGGAACGAGTGAGCATTGGGGGGGGGGAATGATCATCGGGGGCAGATCAGCAGAGGGAAGTGATCGGGATCCGACTGATGAGTGGATGAATGATAAGTTCCAATTGTGGGACTGATCAAGGGGTTTAAGATGACCAATCAGCTTTGTTAACCCGATCATCTCACATGATCTTTTTCCTTTTGTTCAGTGAGTGCAAGGAGACCCGTCGGGAACTTCACTGGTGTTTGTTCCAAATGTTGTTGGCCCAGAACCAGGACTTCTTCACCGGAGATCGGCGCGATTACGTGTACGACTGTGCGCTGCTGATGTACGCCACGCACCGGCTGTTGCCCAATGGAGAAAAGCGCGAATTTCTTCTCAACACCGAAAATCTGGTAAGCAATGGGATAGAATACTGTAGGACCCTTATTAAGGACAAGGTGTACTGTAGGGAATAGTTACAGTAGCACCGACTGATTGCAGCCATCAGCACAATAGAACATAGGACTTGTTTGGCATAATGAGTTATGGCAACCAACACGATATTTTCAAATTGATGTGATTCGATACACAATTCACACCTTTGTCCCCTTTCCGAAACAGGAACAGCTCAGCGATCGCAGTCGCGCGTACATCCGCCGTTGCGTGCGCATCACGGCCCAACTGACGGCCACGGAGCAAGTGGACATCCGCAATGTGCAGGTGACCGAGCCGGGCGGAGACAGATCCGTGTGCCACTTCCTGGAGTTGCTGACCACCCAGCGGATGCACGAGCAGTGAGTGGGGGGGGGGGGGGGGGGGGGGGG
>LDKF01002648.1:0-31250 GCA_001026735.1 Rotylenchulus reniformis | reverse complement strand
GGGGGGGGGGGAGGGGAGGGTGGAAAGTGGAAATCGGGAGGGGAGAAGCAAGCAAAAGGGGGATAATGCTGGATCCAAGGATAAGGAAGTAGAGTTGGGTCAAGATTTGCCGGGTTGTTGCACAATGGACGACCATGATCCTTTTCTTAGAAACAAACACTTCATCTTCGGAGGCAACCGCATGTTCAAGAAGGACAGCAACATCCAGCTGCAGGGCGACCCGCGCATCTGCAAGGAGGGCATGCAGAAGAACGTCCGCTTTGTGGGGGACAACCCGCGCTCGAGTCAGGCCATCATCCAACTGGACGGTGCGTTCCAATTCTTACGCAAAAGGACCAATTCTTCCCAATTTCAGCAAAGAAGTCCGCCTTTTTCCCCGAAGGGGCATTGTTGGACTTCATCATGGAATTCATCGGGGGCCGGCACCCCGAAAATGACATTCCGCGGGAAATGCAACGGATCAACAAACAAGTCAAGAGTAAGTGCCGATTCATTCTTGAACTGGTCTCCCCCCCCATCCGCCTGTCACGATCATGCTCATTCTCACTCCTTCCATTTTCAGATCTGTCCTTGCAGACCATCCATCTGCCGGAAACCCAAATCACCTTCTGCTCCTCCGGACTCACGGATCGTCCCGCGCAGGATATCGGCTTCACCACTGAGGGACATCAGGTGAACTTGGTGCAGTACTACCAGCAAAAGTACGGGAGGCGCCTTCAATATCCGCGACTGCCTTGCGTCATCCATCGTCGTGGCTCCAACGAGTCCTTCTTCCCCATCGAAGTGCTCGTCATTGTGTAAGTGTCGGGTTTTTAACGGGTTCGACTCCCTAAATTCGAATGATTTTTTTATTTAATGCCCTTTAGGGAAGGACAGAGGGTTCCGCTGGAGAAGCAGACACCAAAGCTGACCGAGCAGATGATCCGCCAGTGCCAAGTTTTGCCCGCGCAGTTGCCCCATGGCATTGAGAAACAGCGGGACGAAGGGATGATCCAGGCAAGAAAGGAGTGTATTCCAAGGAATCCAGGGAATTCGAAATCACTCACCCCCCCCTTTCCCTCCAAAATTTGCAATTTCCGCTGTTTTATCGGTTGCATTTTCTCCCATCCAGAATGCGAACCCTTTCTTCAAGTCCCACCGCATCCGGGTGGACACCGAGATGATCCGGGCCGACGCGCAGCAGTTGTTCCCGCCCGCCCTGGTCTACAACCCACCGGCAGATCGGGTGGAGCCGGACAACCGTGGAGGTAGGGGGAGGAGGACCAAGGTCCTTCCTCACTCTCTTGTTCTGGAAGTGACCAACACAATTGAATACTTTGGCTATAATTCTTTTTTCCTTTTGGTCGATTTTTTAAATTTCTTTGGCTTGGTTAGCTCTTTGATGCTTAACTTTTGGCACACAAACATTCCCTTTAAGTGCTGGACTGGCGGATGGTCGGCCGTGGCGTTCCGCAGGGCCGCCGCTACACCGTCCCCTGCGAGTTTCCGCGCGTTTGGGCGGTTGCCATCGTGCAGAACGCGGTGTCCCATGGAGAATGCGGGTCAGTTTTTTTCTTTCTGAAAATGCTTTATCCCCCTGAGGCAGATGTTTCCAAATTCAAAGGGTCCAAAAACTTTTCGCATTTTTTATTGTTTAGGCGGTTCTGCGAGGCACTTGTCCGCAACGGCCAACAGCGCGGGATCCAGATGAACATGCCGCCGCGTGTGGACAATTTTGAGGAGACGAGCGTGTTAGTGGGGGAAATATTGAGCAATTTTGAGACATTTAGGGCCAACCCCAACTAATTTCCCCATTCACCTTCACCTTTCAGCGAGTATGTCAGCGAGAAGTTTGCCTTTTACGCCAAACACAAGTGCCAGTTTGTGCTGTTTTTCGCGCCCGGCAAGCAGCAGGCGCACCCCGGGGATGTGCACCATGCGTTCAAGTTGCAGGAGATTGCGCATAGTAAACTTGGAGGGGGGGGGGAGGGGGGAGAGTATAGGATTTTTTTATGTATTAAGGCGCTTTTCCTTTCCCTTTCAGATGTGCTCACCCAGCACATCTCTCCCCAGATCATGCAGAAGGGCATCAGCGACCGGGGTGCCATCATGGTGCTGGACAACATCCTGATGAAGACCAACCTGAAGATGGGCGGCGTCAACTACGACATTTCCACGGCCCAGGCATTCAGACAGGCCAACCGGATCCAGCACGACATCATGTGCGACCAACTGATCGGACGATCGGATCACCACATTTTCTGATCACTTTTTCTTTTAGTGCCGAACAATTCCTGGGCGCCAAGCGCATGTTCTTCGGCATTGAATTGTCCCATGCGCCACCTCAGACATTGTACGAACGCCGGCAGAACAAGGCCCCCGCCAATCCGACGATTGTCGGGGTAAATTAACTCTGGGCTTAAAAAGCTAATTTTTGACCCTTTTGTTTGTTGTGATTTTACATAAAATAATTTAGCAAATTTTTAGTTGAAAATTTGGCACCTTTTGGCATCTTTTAGGTTAAATTTACATTTGCCATGCTTTATCTCAGAAGTCCTAATTACCAATGTTTGCATCAACATAATGACACCTCCCACCCTTCTTCTCCCCGTTTTGCTCGAATTTGTCCAATTTTGGCCCCTTCAGATGGCCTACACGGTGAACACCCACATGCTGCAGCTGAACGGCACCTATTGGATGCAGCAGCCCCGGGTGGCAACCGTCAAGCAGGCGGAGCCCATGATCAACGCGGTCAAGCAGGCACTGATCAACTACAAAACCAACAGCGGACACTTCCCCGAGCACGTGTTCGTGTTCCGAGCCGGCGCATCGGAGGGCGAGTACAAGAAGGTCCGCCGGTGGGGAAATTGGGAAAACCAGGATGGATAGCCTAAGGGATGCGCAGTTTTTAAGGGGACCTTGTAAATTATGAAAATTCTGATTATCAACTATCAAGTATGGGTTTGGTCATTGGCCTAACGACCAAAAACATGAAAAAAATGTAATCCGGTTGTTGAAATTCAGGTTGCCTGGTGGGAAGGCGGCGCATTCGACCAGGCATTCAATGAGCTGAGCAAGAGTGGCCAGATGAGCAAGCGGCCGGCCTTGACCATTGTGGTGTGCCAGCGCCAGTCAAACTACCGCATGGTCCCGAAGGAAGTGAACCCGCAGGGAAGGGCGCCGGATCAGAATTGCCAGCCGGGGACCGTGCTGGACAAGGGGGTTGGTCAGGGGGCGGGGAAGTGATCAGAGGGAGAAGGGACCAACTCATACATGTTATAGGGGCGGGTCGACCCCCCTACCACCGTCGTAAGGGACCCCAAAAAGGGTACCCCCTTCATAAGGGGGGGGGGGTCGGTCGTACGAAGGTGGTGAGGGTAGTCAAAAAATTGACCAATTTTTGAAAGAAAAGGGACCAAATTCTCAAAATTTTCTCCGGCGGCCCTTATCAGGGCCGCCAGCACCCTTCAAGACGGTGAAATTTCTGCAATACAAAATTTTCGCCATTTTTTACGACCTTACAAAAAAAATTTCTTAGTAAAAAAATTTCTGTCGACCCTCCCCCCTACCTTCGTATAAAATTTGGCCGATCCCCTTCGTAAAAATTTTGGTTGATCCCTCCTCCTTTCCCATATATGGACCTACTCTAATAAGTGAGTTGATCAGAGAGGATATTCGGAATGATTGGGTCCATTCTCCACAGGTGATGCACTCTTCTCTCACCGAGTTCCTGCTGATTGGCCACCGGACCATCCAGGTTTGTTCTGACACAAATTTCCCCCAAATTCCCGAATTATTCCCTCAAATTTTTCTTTAGGGCACTGGCCAACCCGTCCGGTGCACCGTCGTGGTGGACACTGCCCAGCCGCGTACCTCCCTCAACGAGCTGGAGCACATCACGTACGCGTTGTGCTACCAGCACGGGATTTGCACCAGCTCCACCTCTGTGCCCGGAGTGCTGTATTCCGCTGGGGATCTGGCCAAGCGGGGACGCAACAACTGGCGGACCCACACGTTAGCTTTGTGCCATTTTGGCCAATTTTGCCATTTATTATTAACTTTCCATTTCTTTTTTTGACCATTTAACCCTCTTTTGTCCCTTTCAGCGGTGATGGCGAGACCGTGCAGCACTTTGAGTTGCCACCCGTGGACCAGCCGGAAGATGTGCGGGCCCAGGCACAGGCCGAACTCGACGGTACTGTCCATTCAGATTGCTACCGTATCACACCAAAAATTGTGCCAAAATATTCATTTTCAGACCAACGCGAGCAGTACTACGCACATGTGTCGGAGGAGCTGCGACCGACCATTCCGACCAAGTTCTGGGCCTGAGTGAGTGAGCAGTATTGTGAAGTTGAAGACACCGCAATCAGGGACATATCTTACGAAACTCATCAGTCTAACAATCCCCCCCTCTCTCTCCTTTCCCTATTTTTTGTACAATTTTTATTCAGGGGCCAACTCACAGTGCCCTCCTCCATCCTTCTGTTACTTCATTCTGTGAGTTGGCCAATTTTTTGGCCATTTGGCCCTTTGTTCAAATTCCTATCCATTCCTCTGTTTTTTGTTTTTCCACTTACCCACCCTCCCTGACCACCTCTGCCTTCCCAACTTCCTTCATATGCCATGACTTTCTTCTAATTTTTGTCACTTTTCTCTCCGCTCTACCTCTCTTGTCTCCTCCCATTTTTGTGTTATGTTCTCATAATTCCATTCCCATTTTGGTAATTCCCGGACCGAACTGTCCCATTCCCTCCCCCTTCCCCTTGGCACTTTTGGGTATAATTTTTAATTTATTTTCCCCATTTTATACTTAAACATCATCAGCTTGTAATTCTCATCTCACCACCACACTTTCTTGGCAACTTCTCTATACTCTTTCTGCTCTTTGCTTTTTTTCACTTTCACTTATGGTAAATTGTCTTTTGCATAATCCTTTCTCTTCACCATTCTCTGCCTTTGTTCTTTAATCTTTTAACCACGAATTAATTTATTGTCCATTAGCAATTCTAGCATCAACCAATCAATTGATCAGTCCTTTGTAAATTTTGCTTAATTTTTATTAAATTATAAAGCAATTCCGATCAGTTTTTGAATCATAGTAAAGGCATTTTATCCATTTGGCCCATCGATTCGATCAGAATTAGACCCTTTGGCCAAATGTGTTCCCATGAAATTCGATTGAAATTCGTCCAGCACACTTTGACTGGCACCTGTTCACTTCACTCCATGACACCAGCCTTTTAACCTTTCGGAACAAATCGATCATTTGCTTCGACTGATCACCAGCCAGATCATGAGCATATTAAGCTTTTAGGTTGGGGTGGTTCTAGGATTTCGGCTTTAGGATGTCCATGTTCGGGAGTTTAAGCTGAATTTTTTAGAAATATGAAAATTAGAACTTTCTTAAGACAATTCGACATTTTTCATCATTCATCATCTTTCGGAGTTTTGTCCCAAACTAGTCAACCTTGTACTTGGAAGTTGCCAGTTGAAAATCAGAGTTGGCCTTCCATTCCCTTTATTCTTCACTTTACCCTTTGGAACTTGAATTCTCAATTGGCTTAAAAAGATTGCCCAAATCCGCTTGTCTGTCCCCATTTGGTTTTATTTTTGTCTCTGCTCCGGGAGATCATTTTACCCATTTGGCACAGTGAAAATGTCCCGCGGCACCAATGACTCGGTGTTGGAGGTGGTCAAGAACAAACTGTTGCAGACCCGGGAGGAGGCGGAGCGGGCACAGGCGGAGGTGGAACGGCTGAGAAGGGAATTGGCGGAGGAGAGGGAGAGGCGGAAGCTGGTGGGCAAAGGGGCAAAGATCAGGGGGACTGATCGGCAGAGACTGATCGACACTGATCTGATCTGTCCAGGGGATAGATGGATGGTGGATTGGACCCCTGAGGGGATTGGCTTTTCATTTGAGTTTGACACTGAATTCTAGATGGCCAACTAGACCAAATTAAATACTATCGCAGCATAAAGTGACAAATTCAGCCTGAGGGAAAACTGAGCTTTGCGCAAAAGGAGGCGGAGGAAGCGAAGACGGAATTGGTGCTGATCCGCCAGCAGATCACCCAGGAAAGGGCCGCCCGTGAGAAGGTCAGCCGAAGGGCCAAAGGGACAAAATGGCCAAAAATAAAAGGATAAAATGGCCAAATTCAGGCGGAAAGGGAGCTGGCGGTGCTGAAGCAAATCCTGGCGGACGAAACCGCGCGGAGAGCGCAGAATGACACACTGAGGAATTTGTATCCGAGGAAGTAAAAGTAGCAAGAGATTGATGGAAATGGAGAAATATACAGAAGTGATCGGAATGACCCAAAAATTGTGGAATTTGAATGTCCATGGAAGGAATAAATTGCGAGGGCCATTGGTTATGAAAGTGCGAAAAGTGAGACGAAGGTCGTTGCCCTCTCCATTTCCCCTCCAACAAACGCGTTCATCAATCGTCCTTTAATTGCTGAAAATTAATTAGGCCAAGAAAAGTCCGGTTTGGCCAAGAACAACTTTGTTGCACTTTACCGAAGGCAAAAGTGCAACTTTCCTCCCGAAACTGCAAAAGTTGCAGAAATCGGAGCAAAAAAGGGACCAAAAAGGATGGGACATGTTGGACTTTACGTTCTCAACAAAGTACAATGGTCCCCAGTGGATCTGGTCTTGAGTTTTCCGCTATTTAAGGGGTCAGTGGTGATGGTCAGCCATCTTCATCCATCGGCGGATCCCTCCAAACTTGAACTTTCCCGAACCGAACAATGCAAACTTCCTTGGCCCCAACCATCCCCCTCCGTTTCCATTCGACTGAAAAGTCCACTGATGAATTGGCATTGGCACCCCCAAAATCGACAGAAGCCAAATGGAAACAATTGGGGCTGCGCATTGAGCGAAATTGTTCCGATGATTTGTACAGGAAAATTGTGAAGGATGTTGGTTATTTTCGACTTTGGATTCGACCATTCGAACTGTTAAGATTGTGGATCTGTACGGATGGGACAATTCCGCGCACGACTACGCCATGTGGCTGCAGACTTTTGGTTCCAGCAGGTTCAACATGTTCTTTGCGCTGGACCAAGGTCGGTGCATGGCTTCAGGGAATCCCTTCACGATTCTTTCTTTCTGGCCAGATTCCAACCCGGTGGGCGTTGTGACCATGGCTCTTTACCCGGAAGTCGCCCAGCTCAGTCTGTTCTACGTCAACGAACACTTCCGTGGCCTTCAGCTTGGCCACACCCTTTTCCGACAGGCCATTGATTTTGCCGGCGACCGACCCGTGTTCCTCTACGGAGGTTTTTTAACCTTTTGATCTTTGGTCTTTGATTTCTGGATTTCAGTTGCCGACATGTGGGCCAAATATGCCAATGAGTTCGGCATGGATCACTTTCTGGACTGGCGTCTGTGGAGCATGTCCGCGCATTGTGCCAATGTGTGTCCGGAACGACTTGAGGATGACCAAAGTGTGGAGCTGAAGGAGTGGAGCGAGTTGCCGTTTGCAGAGATCTGCAAGTTCGATCGTATGCAAACTGCAGGCCTGGACCGCAGTGCGTACTTGCGAGAGGCACTGCGACGTCCGCAGTCGGCCGCACAGGTGAGATGGGAACGGGGGCACAGGATCACTTCTGCTGATCATTCCATCTTTGGGTGCTCAGATCATCCATTTATCCCTCTGATCCATTCGTCTGATCATCAGGACCTCTCATCTGGGATCTTGAATCATCATCGCCTGATGATTTTATTTTCATCATTTTTTGATTATCCACCGATTCTGAACATCCCTCTGATCACTCGTATTTTTGTCCCTATCCTTTGTTCATTTTTCGTTTTTTTCCTGATCAGTATCCGATCCGTTGATCCAATCCTCTTGATCCGATCTCATCTCCTCCGTTACTCCACTGATTAGCATCTCTGATCAGGTGGCAGTGTGCAAAAAGACGGGTGAGATGGTCGGCATGTGTCAGGCCCGTCAGCTGCTGAACCATCGTCTCGGGGTCCACCTGTTCTACGCGGACAATCCAGTTGGTTCCCAGCAGATCCCTTCCGCCCTTAATCCCTCTCCCTCCTTAGTCCGTCGCCTCCGCCCTTCTCCGCTCCGTACTGCTCCAATTCGCCGGAAGCGATCCCTCCGCCCGCTTCTCCACCCTGGTCTACAACACTCCCTCCACCAACAAGGACTCGGTCCGCCTGTTCAACCGGCTGACCCAGGGCAATCTGCTAGATCGCCAGGAACTCACTCCGCAGTTCTCACGCCGCGCCTTGCACTTTCCCGCAAATCGTATTTACTGTATCGGAGATGAGCACGTGTCGCTGATTTGACGAGGAAGTCAGAACAAAAAAGAGACCAACCATCTCCAGATTGGATTTTTGTATATTTCTGGTTGAGTCACATCCATATGGTAGATTTTGTTCACTCTTGCTATTTTATTTTTACTTTTCTAAAAAATCCAATAAATTCTATCATCGCAAGAATTTGAAACTAAACGAAGAAATACTGAGACAATGCTATTAGTTAGGATGGGAGCATCTGATCATGAACGATATCAGCAGATCCTTTTGCCAAAAGAGCGTCTGAGTGATGCAAGACGCTTGCGGCGACCGCCACAACCTCCACTGCAGCCGCTGCTGCAACCACCGCCGCCTCCACCTCCTCCTCCAGAGCAACTAACAGACACTTGAACTGCTCCGCCGCCACCACTGCTGCCTCCACCTCCGCCTCCACAACCGCTGCTGCAGCCACCGCCGCCTCCACCTCCGCAACCGCCGCTGCAGCCACCGCCNTACTGCCACTGCTGCATCCCCCTCCACAACTGCCTCCGCCACCACCACATCCGCCTCCACCTCCGCAACCGCTGCTACAACCACCGCCGACTCCACCACCACATCCGCCTCCGCCACCTCCTCCTCCACCACCACAGCTGATGGTTATGGGCTTCTGCTCTCCGCCTCCCCCGCCTCCACCTCCGCATCCGCTCCCTCCCCCTTCGCATCCATCACGACGACCTCTACCGGCATTCGGGGAAAGACTGAAAATTGGCCAATCAAATGCACAGATCAGATCAGCAAACCCTGATTCGCTCACTTTTTGCCTCCGTTGAAGAGGATGGATTGGACTGCGCCGATGCCCAAAAGGGATATCAAAAGGATACATTGGCACTTTGTCATTTCTGTGGAAGGGAGAGAAGGATGAGATGAGGGAGGGAGAGGGAAGAGGGGAGAGGGGTCCAACCTGGTGATCTGCTGGCACAACAACAACAAGTGCACTGGTTGGTTGGTTTCCCCAGACTCCGACCATCTCCTTTTATAGCTTCCGCGGTCATTGGGTGGCCCGTTGTCCCGCGAAGGAACGGAAATGGAACAAATTGGAGGGAAATGGTCACCGATCACTGATCGGGTCAGCGGCAGGTGGGTCCCGATCTGCGGGCCAAACCTCCCCGACATAATGGAACGGGCGAAGCGTGACTTGTTCGCTTCCCCCCCCCCNAGCGATCGGGTTAAAAAACAGGGACCCAAATCAAAAAACAGATAATTGTTTTCAAATCGGAAAATTTTAAATTTATAATCGGTATTAATTCACTTACCAATTTTGCCCGCATGCATCGCTTCAATACGGGTGCCGACTTGTACACCACCAGCATCATGGTCCGCGCCTGCTTATTCTTAGTGAGTTTGTTTATCACACGGAGCAAATTGATGGAGGAGAAAACATTTCGCCAAAGGTAATAAGAAGGCAATTCACTACAGCCGCCACATCCATCAACATTTTCTGCTGTTAATTGTGGCCATTCACCTGAAAGCATAAAGTAATTTTTTGATTACAAATCATCATGAACTACAAATTTTCAAGGTTATTAACATGTAATATTTACTAAGAATGGCTAGGAGAAGATAATGAGTTAATTCATGCAAAGGAGGAGAGTAATTTCGACTTAAATATCTCAAATCATTTTTTTAATTAGTTAGCCAACACTTATAAGTTAGTATTGATTTTCTTCTTAAATCTAATCCCCCATCCAGTGGCGTAGCCAGAAAAAAATTCAGGGGGGAATGGGGAGAGGGGGTCCCCGGGACCCCAATAGGGGCCGCCGGGGAAATTTTTTGAACTTTTAACAAAATTTCTTAAGGAAATTGACCAATTTTTGGCCTTTAGTGAAAAATTTTTCAAAAAATCTTTTTAACAGGGGGACCCTGTTGATTTTTTTGGCACTTCCCCCCTGGCTACGCCACTGCCTCTATCCATACTTCCATTGCGAACGAAATACAATGCACACTGAGGATAGTTGAAGGGGGAAAGTTCATGTTTTGATTGAAAGTATCGGCAGATGTTCTGGTCGAGAAACTTCAGGATCAATGGAAGACAGTTAGCCAACACCAGGTATTGGGCGAAATTTTCAAATTGATAAATATGATTGAGGCGCAAATGCTTGAGCAGCAGAATGATGATAGCCGAAGCAGCTTTTATAATCAGCTAAAAAATGTTTAAAAAGTTCTCATAACATATATTAATTAACCTCNTTGTGTCGATTGATGTCGATGGCCACCCGAACGGTTTCTTCCAACACATTGGTCTGTATAAAATTGGACAAATCCAGACTGATCGAATTGGAGAGAACTCTATGAAAAATCAAACAATTATTATTATTTTTTTCCGGCAATTTTACTCATTTGTGTCCGTTTCAGGAGTAAGCACATCGGAGAGAATGGTCACAGCGTCTATTTTTGCCTAAAAACCCATTAAATATATTGAAAAATTGACAAGTCACCTTTGAAGATGGCAATGATGCGAGAATAACCTTCAGAAGTGCGATCACGTATCTGGAATTTGATTAATTTAATAGAATAAATTGATTGCCGGCAAGGCCTACTCGGTCATACTGGGCAGAATTCTGACATATAAACGTTCAGTCATCGAGTCCTCGACAAATTCTTTTTGCGAAAAAGGGTATCGGTTGTAAGGATCCTCAGCTTTAATCTTTAAATAAATTACATTTAAAAATTAACAAAATAAACAAACTTGTTTTTCGCTCAATGATATATATAGATTTCGACGTAAGGTAGCCAAACTTCCGTGGATTACAGGATCAGGCAAACCGAAAACAGTAATGGAATCGCCAGGCAATTGAAAATCAAAATATTTCTGTCTGAAAATGTTATTTGAATATTTTTAAATAATAATTACATTGAATAAGGTCGAACTACCTTTCATTTTGCAGAAAATTTTCAATGTCCATTTCTCTTACTTTTGGTCGCCAGGGTAAACCTAACAATAAGTTTTTTTATGAAATAAAAAAATGTTTAAAAAATCAAACCAGGTGGTGGTGGTGGAGGCCATGGACTGTTCACTTTTGTTGGGGATTGGCAAGCCTTCGGTGTCTGATCACCTCCATCCGTGTAGTTGTTCTGCTGGGCATTGGGTTTGGAAGAATTGGGAGGTCGATCGATGTTAATCATCACCAATCTGTTCCTTCTTGTTTCATTTAACAATTCCATCATCTCCCTTTTAATAGAGTCATCTCTTTTTTCTTCTTCGTCTAGAACCAGCTTTTGGACCGTCTAAAAGCGGCCAATTAATGATAAATATTTGATCATGTCAAATAATCCGAATTCTTACCTCCTTATTGTTAGTATTGCTGTCCTCATTCCACGATGTGTGCTGATATTGTTGTTCTATTGTACCGGATGAGACTGTTATTTTTGGTGGCAACTGAATGACTGCTGTGGTTGCTTTGCAAAATGCGTTTGTTTCGCCAAAGTGTTGCGGCTGGGGAGTTGCCTCGCCATCGGACACAGTTGTGCCCTCTTCCTTCCTTCCCTCCTCCTCCCCCCTTGACTTTTCACTTGATTCATCTTGCTGTTTCTCCTCTGATGATGATGCGGACATTTCTTCCAGAACTTGGTCAAGCAGGGCACTGCCTTCCTCGTCCAATATTGGTTCAGATTCCTAACATTTTTAAAATTATTTTTGTCTCCAAAATTAGCATAAGCCACCTCAGTCTCTTCCTCTCCTCCAACAATCGCCTCGTCCACTTCTTCCGCAAATTCCTCTTTTCGTTCCCCATCAGTCTCTTCTATGCCATTCGGACATTCGTCTTCCGAAATGGCATTGTTCCTTTCCCGATTGTAATCCTCTTGCATTGTAATTGAATCTGAATGATAAAACTTCTATAAAATTGGTTGAAAATAAAACCTCGGCCACTAGAAGAGCAAGCTATTTGGCGATTAAATGGACGAACTGGATGGTGAATTGAGCGAACCTTTTGACCAAGTTGTCCTTTTATAACTGAAAATGAAACAAATCATTCTTTCTGATATAAGTTATAATGTAATATCCCTGACTAATGAGAGCCAAATTTAAGCGGGTGGAAAGGGAATAAGAATTTCGACACACATTACTCATGTCTTGGGCATAATTTGTGGCACCCACCATTTCCCTGTGTGGACCCGTTGTTGTCCACGCCAAGGGAACTTAAGCTGAGCAGTCCGCTACCCATGGGTGCGCCTAAGCAGTTGAGCACGGGTTTCATCTGCATAGCCACTTGGAGGGTGTCTTCCACAAGGGTAAGCCCCGCTTCTTTGCGTCGTCTTGCTTTTTCCTCTTTAAGTTTATCAATTCCTCCAAGAGTGGCTAATAATACTTTCCAGGATAGAAGCAATATCTATAGCATTTTTTTAAGTTTATATACATTTGCAATATAGTTTGAATTCACTTTTTTAATTGGATAATGAGGTGTTTTGGCACGAACAAATGATGGCATCATTTCAAGCAAATGTATCAACAAAGGAGCTCTGTTTTGTTCGAGAGGTTCTTCTGAAAAATATTAGTTTAGGGAACAAGTTCTAGAGGTATCCAAACCAAGTTCGATTAGAAATTGACTGCGCAATGAATGCAAATGATTCAAAGTGAATTTGTTGGCGTTGTGATGGTAAACTTCGGACGCAATTGCTTCAATTTTCTCCAAATGTTCCTCTCGTCTAATCGCCTCCACCTTCAAGTAGATTAAACCAATTCAGATGGATTGTGTTGGGTTTACCATGTGATAAAGACAGTTTATGACCACACGGATGCGCTCATTGTCCGCCAAAGTGGTTGACCGTTTTGAGCGACGGCGCTCAAGAGTACCGCCGGCATTTCCAGTCACTCCACTTCCGCCTCCATCACTGCTCGCGGCAAGGTCCATATGGGAAGCGGAACGCGAGTTTGATACGCTAGACTGACGCGAGTGGTCAGCATGTCTCTCAAATGGTATAGAAGTTTCCAAACAAAGTAAAGAACACAGTGGCTTAAAAAAATATAAATTAATCGAAGAAAAAATTAAAATTATTCCAAATGAATCAATCTAATGACAAATAGGAATAAACATATTCAATAAATCTAACTTGGTAAAGTCCTTGATCATAAACTAGGTAAGCGTTGAGCGCCGATCGGATCAGACAATCCGGCTCAAAACCGCCGGTTCCTTGGTCACGTCCAAACCATTTGTCCGCCACATCCAGCCCGCTTCCCTCGTCGTTGTTGTCATCATTGTCTGAAAATGGTTTATTTAAAACAATAATCCAACCATTTTACTTGAACTTCCATTACGGGTGGCTTCTGTGGACCACTGATCAGTATCCTTTGCGTCAAGGTCGGCAAAATCACCAAAGGCACCCTTAAAAAAACAAATAAATGTGTTGTGTCCGTAATAATGGGGGTAGCCCGTGGGAATCGAACTTGAGTATCCTTTTTGTTGAATCCAGACATCTACCACGAGGCCAAGTGGTAGATGTCTGGATTCAACAAAAAGGATACTCAAGTTCGATTCCCACGGGCTACCCCCATTATTACGGACACAACAGATCCGCCCGCCCACCCAGACAGCTCAATCAGAGGAGAGCGACCCGTGGTGGAGGGGGAGGGAAGGTCACCCAGCGTACGCGGGGCAATAATATTCCCCATTATTCGCGAGTACGCTAGCCCGCTCCCACCATGCATGAGCATACCCGGTGAGTGTGTGGCATCGGCCTCTGCAAGTCCTGGTGCAGACTTAACGCAAGCCCTAATAATCCCTAAGGGACCATCCCTGTTTGGGGGTGCGCACACATGTGGAATCGAGGCAAGGAGAGAGACCTAGCCAATGTGAACAAATTTGAGTCCAGACGGCCAAGGATTCGGCCTAAACCTTGAGTATCCTTTTTGTTGAATCCAGACATCTACCACTTGGTCCTCGTGGTAGATGTCTGGATTCAACAAAATGCATAGATTTAATGAATTTATACCTGCAATATGTAAAGGATGATCCTGACAGCCTCTAATCTTTTCTCGGGTTCGGCACTCTCTAAAGATTCGACAAGATTTTGTAGAATTTTGTTCTTTTCGCGTAGATTCAAGTCATGCCAAATTGGTTCCTTCTAAAATAAATACTGTAGGCACTTTGCTAGAAAAATTATGTAAAAATTTCAATGCCACGCACTTTTCGCTTACGCATGTAGTGACCAAAGCATTCGAAATTGAGTGCAAATTCGTCCATTTCTGAATAAGTGTACAGCTCGGCCAGTTCAGCCTTGAAGTTATCAGAATCGGCATACTGAAAATCTAGTTCGCTCATCTGATTGGCTCTCGCACTCNAAACCTTGAGTATCCTTTTTGTTGAATCCAGACATCTACCACTTGGTCCTCGTGGTAGATGTCTGGATTCAACAAAATGCATAGATTTAATGAATTTATACCTGCAATATGTAAAGGATGATCCTGACAGCCTCTAATCTTTTCTCGGGTTCGGCACTCTCTAAAGATTCGACAAGATTTTGTAGAATTTTGTTCTTTTCGCGTAGATTCAAGTCATGCCAAATTGGTTCCTTCTAAAATAAATACTGTAGGCACTTTGCTAGAAAAATTATGTAAAAATTTCAATGCCACGCACTTTTCGCTTACGCATGTAGTGACCAAAGCATTCGAAATTGAGTGCAAATTCGTCCATTTCTGAATAAGTGTACAGCTCGGCCAGTTCAGCCTTGAAGTTATCAGAATCGGCATACTGAAAATCTAGTTCGCTCATCTGATTGGCTCTCGCACTCTAAAAATTTGACATCAACAAATGAGAATGATGCTGTTTATCAACCGCAAGTGGACATTCGGTGGAAGAAATATTCAAATCTGAGGAACTTCCGGCACAGAGCTCCTTAAGCTTGGGCAAATTTGCCGAGCGACGTTGGGCCAATGCCGATCCACACATCTGTGGTACTGAGGAATCATTCATGTTGGGATTTGCAAGACCAGGTTGATTTTGGGCAGATGCATGGATCGGACGACCAGATCCATACACTAAATTCGACATTGTTACTATTTTCTACTTCATCCACTATTTACCATCTTCGGCAAACCCTGGTCTAACGGGCCGTTTGACTGAATCAGCCAAATCAAATGTGTTTTTTCCTACATATAAGGAATCTTTTAAGTACTAGTAAAAAAATAAAACACGAATAATACCTTTCATTTCATAGCAATAGCCGTGAGGAATTGGTATGGAAGCTCTTAATTTCTAACTTTTTTTAAAAGAAATTGATTTGTTATATACTGGTAGGTGTATCTTCTGGTAAAAACCAATCGACATATTTAAATTAAATCAAACAATAAACAACATTTATCTGCAGGGAAACATGATTGAAGAAACAATAATATAACAATGTAGCCTCAATCTCTCAAATTGTTCATTTCAATTCTTTGACTTGAAGTCCCGGCGGCAATGATTGCTTCAACTTTGCCGCCTTCTCCTCATCTTCAACAACGAGTGTGTAGAGGAAACGACTGCAACGAACCTAAATTTAAATAAATTATATAAAAATTATAAATCGTAGGAAACAACAAACTAACAAGTAAGAAATTTTGTATTTCGCGGATATCTATTATTGACAAGTAATAATTAGCAAAACAGTATTATTTTATAATGTCGGGTGCAACCGACATAATTTTATGAAAAGTTTATGCCCTCACAAAAATTTAACCAAAAACAATAATGCCCAATAACAGTAACAAAAAACCTGCGTTTTTGATTGAAAAACTTATTTCAGAGCTGTTCTTGGGGCGTACGGAATTTAATCAGAAAAGAATTCTTTTAGAACGTACCCTAATTCTATTATAAAGTTAGTTCAAAGTCCGAACCTTAAATTTTGTGTTTTCTTTGTTTTTCTTGATCTTAACCGATTTCGCATCCTTGCGTCTAGCAGTCAGAAGAAATTCCTGAAAGTTAAATTAACAAGTATAAAATGTAAAAGATTCGGTTGTCTTACTTTGATGTCGGTTATTTGTCGTGGCATTTTTTTTGCAGTCGGATATCGGATTAAAAATTTTTGCTCTATAATTAAATATTAAGATTTATAGGTATGGTACAAATAATAAAAATAAAAAAAANCACATTTTATGTAGAACCCGCAAAATGGTATGTAGACCCCCAAACTGGCATGTAAACCAGGGATGTCTATCGTATCGTCTATCGCCAAATATCGTCTTTTTGGCGGCTATCGTCTATCGTTATCGTCTATCGTTTTTCCTCAAATATCGCCAAAATACACCCCCTAAGAATGGGGGTCGCCGACCCAAAAATGCACCCCTAAGAATGGCATTTTTACAAAAAAAATAAATAAATACATATTCGGGGAAAGTTTGGAAAAGGCCACCCCACAGCGCTCCAAGTTGTGCAAAAAAGTGTCATTTGGGATCAAATGTCTTTGGCGTTCAAATTCATTCGGCGGATTTTGGCGATGAATTTTTCAAATCAGCCAAGCAAAGCCCTATGAAATTTGTACCAGATGAAGAAAAACAAAGCGGAATACACGTGACGTAAAACAACTAGCTCAATTTGGAAGTTTGGGAGGGTAGGTGTTCCGTAGTAACACATGGAAGACAGAGATATGAAAAAAAGAAAGAGTGTGTAAACAAGGGAGAGGGAAAAGAGCGCGACGAGAGAGTGTATGGCAGACAGTCAGACGGACAGTCAGACGCTCAAATGACACTTTTTTGCACAAATTGGAGCGCTGTGCCACCCTGGTACCACAACATCAAAAATTAAGAAGAAAAAAACTAATTTTTTACAAAAAATATAATTTTGATTAAGAATGAACAAAGCTTGATTTTTTTTTTAACTTTTTTTCGACTTTTGAAAAGTATCGCCTATCGTCTATCGCCGAATATCGTCTTTTTGGCCAATATCGTTATTGTTTTTCCAATCGTCTTTTGGGCCTATCGTTTTATCGTCTATCGTTTTTTAAAATCGACATCCCTGATGTAAACCCCTAAAATGGCATGTAGAACTCGCAAATTGCATTTGCTATAGACGAATTTTGGCTTTTTAGCTGATGTGAGTAGACGAATTTTGGTGTAGGCGAAATTTGGTGTAGGCGAAATTTGGTGTAGACGAAATTTGGTGTAGGCGAATCTTGGGACAGCGCTTATTTACCAATGCCAATATGATGATTTTTTAACCTTAATCAAACCTCATTCATATCATAAGATTAAAATAAAGAAAATTTTGATACAACATAGAACACGGACTGGGTCAACTCATCGCCGGTACAACTCATCGCCAAGTCTGTAACTTGGTTCAAACTTCAAACCAAACCTAGAGAAATGAGGGTGTCGGGACAACTCGACTACGGACAACTCGACTACGGACAGCCCGACTACGGACAACTCGACTATGGACAACTCGACTACGGGGACAGCTCGACTACGGGGACAGCTCGACTACGGACAACTCGACTACGCAATTTAAAATCTTTTCTTTGTTATCTTCATGCATAAATCTGCAATAAAAATTTGAAAATTGAAATTGATTTAAAAAAAAAGAATAGAGCGAAATTAAAACAAAAAAAATGCATAAAACAAAATTTTATTTATATGATATGAGTAAATAAATTTGCATATTAATTTTTCGCAAATTTTTAAAAAGTAATATTCACTTAATTTAAATTTCGATTTAGAATTTAAAAGATGGCATGGCAGCATTTATTTTGACTTTTGGATTTTATTTCAATTTTTCAAATGCATTTTTTAGTGCAGATTTATGCATGAAGATAACAAAGTAAAGATTTTAAATTGCGTAGTCGAGTTGTCCGTAGTCGAGCTGTCCCCGTAGTCGAGCTGTCCCCGTAGTCGAGTTGTCCGTAGTCGGGCTGTCCGTAGTCGAGTTGTCCGTAGTCGAGTTGTCACTACGCCGAAATGAGTTTGGTGTCAAAAGATAGAGCATTAATATAGCTACAAATGCTTCTATAATTCTTCAGAATTGGTCCACTGCAAAAAAAGTTATGGCCAAAATACCGTCAATTTGACCAAAATTTGAAAAATAGCGATATTTTGGCCATACCTTTTTTTGCAATGGGCCAATTCGGATGAGCTAGCTTAGAATTATTTGTAGCTATTTTAATACTCTATCTTTTGACACCAAACTCGTTTCTCTAGGTTTGGTTTGAAGCAAGTTACAGACCGTGGCGATGAGTTGTACCGGCGATGAGTTGACACCCATCCCATAGAACATACAATAGAAATAGCATTTTGAAAAACACTATGCCAATAGAGTTCTAAATTTAAATTTTTTTTAAAAAAAATAAAACATTCACAACATTGTGAATGTCGTTGGCTAGTACTGTACGAGCGTTGGGTAAAATTTTTTTAAAATTTTCTTACTCCGCGAGTATATTTGAATTTTTCAAAAAAAATTAAAAACAAAATTCTACAAAGTCAAAATCCCCCTTTCCTTCCCTCCCCAATGAAATATGATACATCATAGGGTGAAAAGTTTTAGGGAATTCCCTATTTTTTAAAAACAGGGAATGGTAGGGAAACGCTCAAAAACGCGTTTTTAGACATATTTATAGTAAATGTATTTTGATGAACTTTTTTCTCCCTATTTCCTATTTCTTAACCCTGGCTGGATTTTTCCCTATTTCGCGACTTTTTTCCCTATTTCTCCCTATTTTGCCCATTTTTTAAGAAATTCTTCACAAAAATGCAATAAAAAATGAAAATTTTAAATTTTTTGGAAATTTTTTTAGTTTTTTTGAAAAAATTTCGATAAAATTTTTTAAATATTTTTTATGAATTTTCAATTTTTTATTGAAAACATCTTAAGATATGGTTATTATACTTTTTAGACGAAAATTTTTTGAATTTTTAGGCAAAAAAATTTACCTATTTTTTGCCTATTTCGCCACTTTTCTCCCTTTTTTCTCCCTATTTTGGCCTTTTTTTTGCTCCCTAATAGGTCCCTATTTTGGCTTAAGGAAATTCCCTAAAACTTTTCACCCTAGATATCAGAGATTATCCCTTAATCGACTTTCATGAAAAAGAGAGAGGAGTATTTGAATTCATCACTCTTTATATACATTACTGTACCACTACATATAAAATCCGCGTCAGAAAAATGGGCAAATCTGCCTTCCTNGCCCAGTTGTAGGTGTACTTGTAGGGGGAGAGAGTGAAGGAGTGGTTCATGAAGTAAGGGTTGGCCAGGTAGTCAGAGTAGTGACGAGGCTGAAGGGCCCGGGAGTGCGCATTGTTGTAGTAGTCATCCTTGTCGTTCCAGTAGAGAGAATTCTGTGGAATGGGGACGGCGGAAATGGGAGGATCTGGATCCTGGCCGAGAACCCAAGAACGGAAACCCGAAATTGCCAATCTTGACCCCGAAAGGGGATCCCGGCAGAAGCTGAATCCCGGCCGTATCCGAAATGCTTATGTATCGAACAGTTCCAAATGTTTTCTCTCAAATTTTAAAAAAAGAAAAGAAGATAAGTCATGATTTGGATTTTAGAATATAGAAGAATGGTCGAAAACAGAACAAATTGCGAAAGTGAATGAACTATAAATGATTATTTACGATGTGAGAGGAAGATTGAGGTCGGTAGAAGTAGGATCTGTAGGTGGGATACGCCCGGGGTCGGACGATGGAGTAGGTGCGCAGACCATGGTACTTGGTGTAGTCGGCGGAGTACTGGTTGATGTTCGGCACGGAGTAGGTCTTGGACAACTGCGCGAGGGAATTGGATCCAAAAAGGAAAATGGGAAAATTGGCCAACCGGATAAGGGAAGACAGAGGCCGAATCGATGATGGCCGCGGAACGGCAACGAGCAAGGCCGTAATCGGTCATCCTGCTGATCAGTGGTGCCCTGCTGATTCTTAACAGGAGTTGATCAGTTTTTGATGATCATGGGCATTGATCGGTGAATTGAAGCATGGACCGATCGATCCATATGTTTGTTTGCTGTTAGGATATTGATCAGCGGAGGGAGTCGAAATGATCAACTAGAACACAACTCCCACTCATTTTAACAGTTGTTCCCTTGTTCCCGTCGTCATGGGTGAGAACAAAGTGCGTCAATTAAGCTTTTTTAAAACTCTTTCCCAAAAAATTTGTTTTTTAATCGCAATTTACCCATAATAATTAAATTAAATAATTTTATTCATAAAGTAAACATTTGTTGATGGAAATGATTCAACATAAGAGATAGACAACAAAATGGCCAAACAGGAAAGGCCACCACATAAAACACAGGTAATAATGTTAGGACAAGAACTAACAATAGAACCGAAAATATCAAATGAAATATCTGATCAATGCTGCTCTTCTGTCCTAACACTAAAGCACAAGGGATCGATCCTCATCAAGTCCATCCATAAATCAGCCCTCCCTCCTCCGCCTCCATGCTCATTTTGCCTCCACTTTCTTCTGCCCACTCTTCTTCGTTTCCTTCTCTTTCTTTCCTTTCTCGGCGTTCTTCTTCGGTTCAGACCTTTCCTCTTCCTTTTGCGGTTTGTTCTGCTTCTCTTCCGCTGCCTTATCTTCTTTCTTCTCTCCTCCTTCTGTCTGCTTCTCTGCTTTGATTTTCTCTTCATTTTCCTTTTTCTCTGCTCCTCCTTTGTTGTGCTTCTTCTTCTTTGGCTTCAACGGTTCGGCAAGTAGGGTAGCGATCTCTTCGTGTTCAATTTTGACATTGTTTTCTATCAAACTCATGTCCAGTGGAAGTCCGGTGATTTTGAAAATGCCCGTGGGCATGATGATAGCCGTGCACTTGAACTGCGCCACAAGTTCTCCTTCACGCTCGTAAAAAACCTTAAATTGAAAAATAATAAAGAAACAAGAAACCCATCAATTTATAGATTTCCCCCCCGCGGCTCAAAAATAATTATAATTTTTTTTCAGATAAAACCTAGAGGAGAAGTGAGTTTGGTGTCAAAAGATAGCCCTAAATGTCTGCTATAAACTTGCAAGAACAATTAACCGACTTGGCCAAGTAGAAAAAAAGTTATGGCCAAGTTAAGCCATAAAATCCTGGTTTTGGCCAAAGTTCTGGCCATAACTTTTTTTCAACTTGGCCAAATCGGTTAGGTGTTCGAATAAATTTATAGCAGACATTTAGGGCTATCTTTTGACATCAAACTCATTTCTCTAGGGCTTCCCTGAAAAAGTTATAATTATTTTATAATTATTTTTNTAAATAAAATGAAACATACACCTAAAACAGGACTAAATGATTCCTAGGACAAGTGTTGAAAACTTATGGTTAAGCATTCTTTAAAATAACCTGATAAGGTTCCAGCAAGTTGTGTTTTGCGCATTCCGTGCTGCCCACCTTGGCAACTTTCTCATCATCAAAATGTCGCAGGGAAAAAGGCATTGCGCCGAATCGACGTTGTGCATCGTAGAAAAAAGTGCGAGAGGCTTTGAGTTTCAACGAATAAATTATATCATCGGCTTTCTTGAACACTGTCGTTCGTGCATCATGGATTTTTGATTTTCCTAAAAAATTAATGATTAAAAAAATTTTATTTTAAGATAAAAAACCAATTTTTATCAAATTTTTTGTAAAATTTCTGACCTTCGCCGGTTGAAATAAGAATGTCAATGGTGTAAACTTCGAAGTTCTCGAATGAGCATTTCTCCACCTTCGGTTTTTGTTCTTCGCTGGGATTCTGAATGATTTGCTTCTCTCCTACAGTTTTGAACCGTTCAACTTGGTGAGAGAGCATATTCTCGACGGGTATCTAAAATTTTAATAAAGATTAAAGGCCGGAGCAGAAGAAAATAAAAAATTAAACTAGTTAAAAGCTAATAATTATTCATGCTAACCGTGTCGTATATTTTGGCCAATTTCCCGATCCGATCTGTGACGTCCGTGTTCTTGAATTCCTTTGCTGGCTTTAGCATCCGTAATACCATTTCCATAACATTGTATGCGGATATAAGAACATTTGCTTTCTTCCCAGTTATCTTGTTTTCCTAAAAATTTCTTTTTTTATCGAAAAAAGTATATAAAATATCTACTTTGGAAGCACCGACAACCACCGAATGCGCGGCTGTGGCGATGTATCCATCCACATGAGCGCCGAGATCCAGCTTGACCAATTGACCATCCTTCAAAAGCACTGGAGGTTCACTTTTAAGGGGTGAAAAGTGACAGATACAGTTGTCAATTGATACGCAAGTGGGCATGGCTGAAAAAAACACTATAATTTATAATTGATGGAATTCTTGTTTTAAGCAATAATTAAAAAAATTACCAATGCCTTTTTGGACATTTTTCTCCTTTTTGAAAAGATTTCCAGTGAGTTCTAGCAGACGCTTATCACCAAGTGAACAAAGATGTCCAACCTCAACTCCCTCTTTGATCTCGGTTATCAGTTCCTAGAAAAAATTACAAATAAAATAATGGCAAAATTTAGCCATTATCCCTCTCTAATATCAAAGGGATTACCCCACCGCATTCACATTTGTTCCTTGGATTTGGATTGTTACAAAGATAATACCTATGACAAGCCAATTTTAATGGTGCATTTTTGGAATAAAAAACCCGTTTTGTGGGGTTTATGTTCTGAAAATTTTCAATTTTGCATTTTTTATATTTTTATAAAAGGGTGGAAAATTTGTTGAAAACCCCTTCTCGACTCGTTACGTTCCCTTCGATTTATATAATATAAATTTCTAGTCAGAGTGGGATAATAACCAACCCTTTATTCTTTATAAAATAAAAACACGAACTTTGAGAACGGCGTTGACAATCTCGGCGGCCATCGAATATTTGGTAAGCACTTTGTCGTTTTCTGGCGTCATCACCTCTCCTTCGCCACTCGATTTGCTGTCGGATGATGCGCTTGATGACGATGAAACATCGCGCTTTGGCGGCGGTTTCTGTTTTGTACTCATTTAGCAATTGATATGTATGTAAAGATTGATTCAATTTAGTGGTTCGAACTTCGACCTTCAAACAATGCAAAAATGCTTAATAAATATATTTAATTTTAATGTAGAGTATATTAATGCATAACTAAAATCTGATTTTATATCATAGCCAGAGCAAAAAAAATCAGCAAGCTATGCCATGCCATCGAAATTCTTTTTTGCTTGTCAGGCCTTTTTCAAGTTTGCCTTCAGTTTACAGGCCCCTCGAAACCCGACGCTCGACGCTGGGCCTTGCTTTTTATTTATGTAAGTTTCTTTAAAAATATTCAAAAAAATATTTGGAAATGATTCAAAAAAATTTTATGTAAAAAAATAAAAAATTTATATTTATTTTTTTGTCTTTAAATAGATATTACAAATGTACACCAATTGGGATTTGAACCTGCGGTCACCAAAGAGAAACCAGTGGCACTAACCTCTAGGCCATCTAAGCATATATGTCTGTCTTCTTACTTTCTCTTGAATTGCATTTCTTTAAAGGAATGATGATTTGGTAAAGAAATTTTTGAAGGCGCTTATGGCGGATTGATTGGCGTTTTGACATTTATGGAAAATGTTTTTTCGGCAAGAAATTGAATCAGCCTTTTCCTTTAAGAAAACATTGATTTGTCGTTCCCCAGATGGGATGGGGGAATTTAATTCACAGATTTACACAAGCACAAGCACAAGTCAACAGAATGCCAAAAATAAAACTAATTTCAAATATAGGTCAATTAACCCTTTCACCCTTCCATTGGGGTCAGCTCCCTAGAACCCAAGCTCGTTAGAACCCAACGAACGAAAACTTTTTTTTGTGGCTAGCTAGGCCAAAAACATAATAAGCAAATATATGCAGAATTTTATGCTCTATCTTTTAGCATTTTTAGTTTTTCAAATTTCCGCGAAAAATTTTGAAATTTTTTCGAAAAACACCGATTTTTCGCATTTTTCGAAAATTTTGAAAATTTTCAAAATTTTTCGCGGAAATTTGAAAAACTAAAAATGCTAAAAGATAGAGCATAAAATTCTGCATATATTTTCTTATTATGTTTTTGGCCTAGCTAGCCACAAAAAAAAGTTNCCCAAGCTCGTTAGAACCCAACGAACGAAAACTTTTTTTTGTGGCTAGCTAGGCCAAAAACATAATAAGCAAATATATGCAGAATTTTATGCTCTATCTTTTAGCATTTTTAGTTTTTCAAATTTCCGCGAAAAATTTTGAAATTTTTTCGAAAAACACCGATTTTTCGCATTTTTCGAAAATTTTGAAAATTTTCAAAATTTTTCGCGGAAATTTGAAAAACTAAAAATGCTAAAAGATAGAGCATAAAATTCTGCATATATTTTCTTATTATGTTTTTGGCCTAGCTAGCCACAAAAAAAAGTTTTCGTTCGTTGGGTTCTAACGAGCTGGGTTCTAGGGAGTTGTAGCCCTTTCATTGTCTCTTTTAGCCGTAATTTATAATTTAATGATTTTTTATCTTTATTTTATTATACATTGTAAAAATTGTTTTCAAAATTTTATTATAAAATAATTAAAAGAGTAGCTGCTCCAAATTTTTATACAAGAAATACTGGACAGAAAAAGTTGGTTATAAATGGTGTTATGTTTCCACAGATCAATTTAAATTTTGAGGGGGTAATTTTGGTTTGATACTTTGGACTTTTGTTTTGAGTTCATTGGGCTTTACATCGTATTCTTCCAAGCAATCATCAATTTACTCACTGGTGAATGAATTAGCACAAATGAGTTGAGTGAGTGTGCACTCTCTCTCGCCTGTCTTTCTCTTTGGTGGGCACTAACTCGATTTGGCCAATAATTTGTCATTCATGGCCGATATCAACAGCGCATTTCTGGCCATTCCGCTTATTTGGCACAACTTGCTCATTCGAGACTGACTGAAGATATTACATTTGTTTCTCACCATTAACCCATAAATTCGGCCAACAAATGCCCTTCATGATCTGGGCACACCGGCTGAACTCGCTGGTCTGCTTGCTGGTCGGTCTGCCCCTGAATGTGCTCTTGGTCTGGCTGCTTTTTCGCAGAACATCCAAGGAAATGCGCGTGTACAGCCAGATCCTGGTCCAGACATGTGTGGTCGACATCCTGTTGCTGGTACTCGCCGAAGTTGCGCAACCAGTTAGTTGCCGGAATCATTCCCATAGAGGTGGCCATTGACCATCCACAGTTAGGATCACTGATGATTCTGATCGGGACTGGGATAATGATCAAAGTGCAGATTTGTTTGTTGGGTCCCCTTACATGTTCTTGATTTCTGCCAAATCCTCCCCTTAGCCCTCCCTCCTTTGGTTCAGGTTTTCTTTGTGGCCCATGGCATTTCCCACGATTTGCTGGTGGGTCCACTTCACTTTTTGCCCAATCCGGCCAATCACATTGCCTTTCTCTGTTGGTTCGCTGTGTTTTACTTCTCCACAGAGGGTTTGGCCGTGCAATTTGTGTATCGATACCTCACCATATGCAGGTTTTCCGGTTAAATTCCATTTGAAAAATTTGAAATTTTCCAGAAAAATCGAAATCGATGTCTGCAAATATTTTGGACTTCTTTCCGTGGCATTTTTCGTTAATCTCGGGTTGACCGTGTTCTTCGGAGTCTGTTCATATCCGGACAAAACGGAGGAAGAGGTGGTGGACCCATCGGACGAAGACGAAAGACAACAACATCAAGAGCAGAGATGGACACTGGCAATCAGAAGTGACATGGTAAGACAAATGAAAGATGTAGGATCAAAAAGAAAGAAGTGGAGACGGTAAGGAAGAAGAAAAAATGTACACAATAGTACAGTATGTGATAAGGGAAAGACGGGGAAGGGATAGAGAGATGGGGACGAGAAAGGTAGGTTAAGGGAAAAGAGAATGACAATTGGGTATTAAGGAGGGGAACAAGTACAAAGTCGAATGAGAGAAGAGACCATAGAATTGAAAAATGAGTGAAATGATAGAAATGTGCAGATCAGTGCAAGTTATAGTCAATTTTTTTTTTGATCGGAGCACTGGAGATGGCATTTTTCATTGACTATGGGCTTCCGGAATGATATTGAATTGTCCAATTCAGAGTGATCCGCTGGTGCTCAGCTGGTTCGTGCTGTTGCTGCTCTCCAACGCGGTGATCTATGCCGTGATCATTCTGTGTGCCGCCCGGATCCGGGCTTATTTGGCACGTCAATTTGTGGAGTACAAACTCAGCAAGTGGGCAGAGCTCAACGGACAGATCACCAAGACACTGTTGATCCAGGTTGGGAACATCGGATGATGATCAGGAAGAATATCTGGCCAGAAGGGGATAAATGAACTTTTTTGGCCAATAGGGCCACCTAATGAAGCCACTTACGGATTTTATACAAGCACAGATGTTTCCTTTTCTCACATTAATTTAGTTGTTTTGAACTTTTTCTATTCTTAATGGGTATAAAATGCAGACTATTATAGATAATCCTAACATTAGGCAAAATTTCGGGTATATCTTTTGACTGACTTTTAAATTTTTGATTTTGCTGTATATTTGGCCCTCATTCAGGATTTTTGGCCCCTTTTCAGGCCCTTTTGCCTGCCTTGCCCCTTGCAGTGTGCACCCTGGGCATTTGCCTGGCCCTCCTGGCCCCCTCCTCGTCCTCCTCCGCCTTTCTTCTGACCAAAATCGAACTTCTGATCACCGTTCCGCTGAGTTGGGTGCCCGTGATCAATCCCCTGATCACCATTGTCACGGTCAAACACTACCGAAAGGTGGTCAAATGGGCCGGAAGGACAGTGCTGTCCCTGGTGATATTCAGGGCCAAGGACCAGGGGGCCGGGGGCAATCCGGCGGAGGACAACAACAACCAAAGGACTATGATCGGCCAAGAAAAAACGAAAAGATGGCCGAACAATGATGCAAAAGAATGACTTAATTTTGCTGTTATTTTTCTCATTTTGTTGCAATGTAAATTATCAAATGAAAACACTTGAAAAGTTTGATTGCCCAAAGTATTTCTGATCCTCTCCTCGTTCGGCTTTCGGACTCTGATCATCATCAAACACTTCCAAAATTCCAGCAGCAGAAGGGCGGGAAGGGACGACCAATGAACTGTCTAATAAGGTCTAGCAGCAAATGGGGGGGGGGGGAGTTGGGCATGTTCAGAAACAGCAGATGTTGGTTGAGGAACCAAAGCATTTGTTGCGATCATGATCGTGGTTTGGGTTTTAAAATTTGTTAAAGATTACATTGTCCCCTTTGTCTGTTACCCCCTCGACGAATAATTTCTCACAATGGGCCTTCATCTTTCTCTCTTTTTTCGCATTTTGGATCCATTCATCCCATCTCTCTGCCTTATGCCCCTCCTCCTTGGCCATATTCGTCTGAATCATCCTCCTCCTCCCCTCTTCTCCTTTTCACTTTTTATTTACATTTTGACTTTTTCTCTTTTCACTCTCTCCTTTCCTTCTCCCCTAATGATGATACTCATTCATTGAATAATACTTAATATTCCAAGATCAATCCCAAACCATATCAATGGCTTACTGGGTTTTGACTTGGCCACATTCCCTCCGTTTTGCTTTCACTTTCCTCTCCTTCCCCCTCCCCCTATCATTATCATTCACTCTTTCACCTCCTCCTTGGCCCTCCCCTTCGGTGTTTGCTCCTTCTCTCCCCTTCCATTCCAGTTTTTCTCCCCGATCTTTCAGGAATAATACCTTCATACCTCTCCCATCTTCCTTTCCCTATCGATCATTCCTTTCCCAATTATAAATTTGTCCTTCTCCGTTTTCCTTTTCTCGGAATTTACTTTTCAGAAGAAATGCGCCAGTGTGAAGGGGCTCCATGCGGCCAATTTGGCCAGCATAACAACCAAAATAATTCCCCCACAACCCCAAACCCGTATTCCACCTTCCGGTTCTTCTGCGCAACTCTGAACACCAGGGCAAGTTCAGGGCCATAATTTTGACGGGCAAATTCCGCTACAAATCGAGAAATCGAAGTGATTTGATAGAATGGGTAGTCCTTTAAAGTACTGATTTGTGTCAAATGGATATAAATCATCCATTTGATCATCTTCCCCGTAGGGGATTTTCCTGCAATACCTAATGGGCTTTCCGGACCAACCATTCCGTTCAGGACCATGCCAAGCTGTGTGCCGTGCTCAGTTTCGCCATGTTTTTGTGTCTGGTGGTCACCTCCTTGGTGCTCTTCGGTGCCAAGTCCCTGTTCTTCATCGTTGTCGGGGTCACCGTGTACATTTTGTTGCTGAAAAGTGTGTTTGGCACTGCTGAGAAGTTGCCAATCTTGTTTTACCTGCTTTTTGAAGTATTTTCTGACAAGTTGGCCAATTCTGAACATTCATTCTTCCCCTATCCCCATAGGCCATCCAAATCGGCTTCTACCTGGCCCTGCTCCTCTCCTGTACACTCCCTATGGTTTTGCCTCCTCCACGAAATTGTTATGAACGAGTGGTGTACATCAATGGGACCATTTATCAGCGAGAGATTTGTGACGATTCCCCGAAATTTTACAGCAATGAATACATTTCCAGCAACAATGGTAATTTAAATGGCCAAAAAATGGAATAATTTGAGCTAATCGATAGGACTTAATGAACTGCAAAAACCCTCTCCCCTCATGATCCCTGCACTTGGTCCTAATCCCCCCCACCCCGGTTCAGTTACTGCTGTGCTCTTGTTGCTCCTGGTCCTGCTCATCACAACCAAGCTGTACTTTGCCCGACTGTTTGCCCATTTCTACAAATTTTTGGTTTGGAACGAGCGAATGTCCGTCCATCGGGCCCAGTACATCCACGGAAAGTACCGTACCATTTATGCAAAGTACAGTAATCAACTAAATTCCATCCAATTCCATAACAGTGACATTCACATCACGATGACTCCTCCGCCCGCCTTCTGGGACAATAACCGATTTGTACCGGAATACCAAAGTGAGTTTCGACCTTTTGGATCAAATATCACGGATTTGTCGAAATTTGCAGTGGGCCAATTGCCAGCAATGGGAGTGCCGCCCTCATATTCCCAAGTGATTGGACAAAAAGATGAGCCAAAAAACGAAAATGGAGAAGCTGATCAGAGCAAAAATGAAAATGGAGAAGGAGAAAGTGATAAGAAGATGAAGGGGAAGGCAGAGGGACAATGATGTGATGAGAGGAAGTGATAAGGGGAGGGAGGAGAGGAGAGAGAAAGAGGGTGAGCCCAGGAAGGAGGGGCATATTTTGAATTTGCACAAAAAAGCCCGATATGATACAATCACAGTGATTAATAATATTATTATCATTTTATTATTTATGTGTTTTTGGGTTTGAAAGTTGAAAATTCCCGGAAAATCCGCAGTGGTAAAAATACGTAGTGAAATTTTCAAACACTTGGATTCGACAATTTTTTTCTGCGCTTATAATTTGACTCTTAACGCCGGACTATGGCGTTTCATCTGAAGTGTTTCATAAAGGAATTTCTCTTCAAATAATTTGGAAATAATTTCGGTATGATTTGCACAAACAAAACCCGATAATATAAACAGGCGCCACTGGAGACCAATGGGATTCTTGGCTTTTGGACCGTGAAATTGATCATTCGGCACCGACTGATCAGTCTCTGATCAGTGTCTCCTTGATCACGGTTGTCGGACATCGTCCATTCATCCATAAAGTGAGACCGACCGACCCAAGGTGGATGATACCCAAAGTAAACTTTGACAAATAACCAATCGGCGGATGGATCCATTGCCTAATTAGACAAGAGATCCCGAATTCTGATTATTTATGCATCACTTTAGAACATTTATACTCATTGCCACAAAGAATGTTCCAAAACTCATATGTTTAAAAAAATGATCTATATATTGAAGCGAAATCTTTTATCATTTCCTATTGGATTTTTTATAAAAACGCTTTTTTGTCAGCCACAATTACCACAAAGGACAGAGAAAAGTGAAAATAGAATGCAAAAAAGAGAGAACACTCACATAATTTCGCTTCAAGTTATAGAATTTTTTAAACGGGCTGATCGCTTTCCGATGGCGACGAGTGTATGCTTTAGTTGTTGCCCCAAGATTCGTACCAAGGCCATTTCTACAGGTGGCCATCTTCATGTTTATATACATGGACGAATCTTGTCTTTTTAGCCAGCCGGACAAATCTTGGGTGCTCTTTTTAAATTATTTTCAATTAAAATTTTGGCTTTAATTCAATGTCTCAAGTGTCTCTCTCCACCTTTGTCCACCCAAATATGTTCAGAGTGTCTGTTTTGGGTTCTCCATTTGTTTTTTCGGCCCCCAATGTGCGATGATATGAACTGCTCCTCGGCCTTGAACTTGTCCTCCCTCCTCCAACCCGTTCATCATCCATCTTCCTCCTCCTTCCAATCCTTTCAATGGACTCCGTTAATTGTCTCTCCCAATTTTGCGCAGATATTTTTTCCATTTTTTTTTTGAAAACCGGAGAGTTGTCCCAGTTTCGGTTCCGTATGGGAGGAAATTTATGGACAAATTCCTCTTTTTGGGGTGTCCCCTTTGTTTTTGATAAATTGAGATGCAAAATATTTTGGCGGAATGACACAGTTTGGATCCCCCCCCCCAAAAAAACAGGCCTTTTACAGCAATTTGTGGTTTTTGAGGGGTCTCAGTCTCCACCCTTGTCCCTGTCTCGACTCTTCTCGATCATTTGTTGATTGTTTCAATTGGCTTTAGTTTTGATTTACCTATTTTCTTTGTTTACCCTCTTCAGTTCGGGTCGGAATATTTCGCTGCCTTTGAAGTTCAATTTCGACAGGTTCGACAGCCAGTTTGGCCTCAATGTTTTTCCCAAAAAACCGGTGTTTATTATAAGAATTTTCATCTTTAAAAATATTTTGAGCATATGAAGAGATAATGAACAAATTGGTCCTTTACTTTCTTAAACGATTGTCTAATTAGGTACTCCAATCTTATAATTCCCCGAAGTTTTCTTCGGGGCTTTATCAACGTCCGAAATCTCAAATCGCTCATTAGCAAATATTTTGAGCCCCCGGGGATATTTTCTGCGGCTGTCATCCATCCATCCATCGATCATCAGTGCCCACCTTTTTGCGCCAATTTTGGTCAAAATTGGGTTTTTGCCCC
>LDKF01002647.1:8210-19732 GCA_001026735.1 Rotylenchulus reniformis | reverse complement strand
AATTTTATAAAATTAATCAAAAAAATTTAAGAAATTAAAATGGTAAAAATATAACAAATATATTTTGTTTATTTATTAACTATACTAGAATTATTGAAATTGGGATTGTGGGTCAAATTAAACTGAGACATAAAATTGTTTTAAATTTAATTAAACAAAATTTGCATATTAAATTTAATTTTTAATTAATTAATAATTTATAAATAAACTTAAAATCAAATAAATAGAGTTACATTGTCAATTGATGACGTTTGGGTAGTATAGAAATTCATTAATATAATATTCACCAATAAATTTTATGTTATTTTAAAAAATAATACCAAAAAATTATTAAAAAGGAAAAAATAAAAAGATTTCATTGATAGGAATAAAAATGAAAATTTTATTTAAAAACAAATATCATAAAATTATTTATACATAGATGAAATAATGATAAAAAATTATACAAGATAATTGTTGTAAAATTTAAAACACAAAAATTAATATAAAAATAAGGCTTCTGTTTTATTAACTGGAGGCAACTCACAACCTTTAAGCATCGCTTCTTGAAGAAAAAACTAAGCGGTTCCGCCCCCATGAAAAAATAAAATGATGTTTTAATAAAATGTAAATAAATTCAAAAAAATAAGATAATTATAAAGTTGTTTAAAAGTTATATTAATTGTTGAATTTTTGAATAAATTCATGGTTTTTTTGAAATGAAATTAATTTTATAAAAGGTTAAAATACATAAAAAAAATGCTTTCAATGAATTTAAATTCATTATTTTGAAATCTTTAAATAATTAAAAAAAATTCAGAAATATAAATTATAATTTATCAAATTAACAGTCTAAATTTTTAGACGTCATTTATAGACGATGATAATTGTAAATATGTTAAATTCAGAATTTTTAAAATTTTTAATATTTTTGATAAATAATTACCAAGATTGTTTTGTAATATAAATATTTAATAAATTTCTTTTAAAAATAATTATATATTCTTTTTTTTGCTTTAAAAATAATTTTGTATATAATCATTTTTAGCTCTCTAGCACCAAATTGAAAAAATTTGAGAAAGTTGAATTTGATAAAAAATTTGAGAATTTAATTTAAATTAAAAATTTTTATTATAAATAAAATTAAAGACCAGTTAGCTACCATTTACTGAATTGGTGAGAAAAATTTATAAACCAATAATTGACCTTTAAATTATGAAAAAACGATTGAACAAGATATTTTCGAAGAGAAAAAAAATTTAATAAAATTTATCCATTGCTCTTTAAGTGTGGATCGTTACGGCGAATAATTAATCGAGTGTTAAATAAATCTAAATCTCAATTGAAGAAAATTAATATAATTTATTTTAAATATTGCCTCGTATGATTAATCAATCAAGAATAATAATAAAATTAATATAAATATAATAAATATATAAAAATTTAAAAATTGATATTAATTGGATCTCAATTATCTTATTATTCTAATTAAGTTTTTAACTTAGCCAGGAGTGGGTACATCATTCTTCTGTCATAATCCAATTTTTAACCTTATTATAATTGAATTTCCAACCAAAATAATAAGAAAATATTACATAAGAAAAAAATACAATGTTAAAATTATAATATCACTGAACAAAATAAATTGTATCTATATAATAAATAATTTTCTTAAATATTATTAAGAAATATTTAATATTAAAAAATTAATTAAATGATATGTATGTGAAAAATAAATAAAATGAATTGGAAAATCTAATGATTTTAATTGTTTAAATCTAAACTCATTTTTAATTTAATGGTTTACAAATTAAGTATTCAGGAGATAATAATTTAATTAAGAAATCATAATTTAATTTTAAAAATGAATGAATGTTTAATTAGAAACTTTTATTTATTAAAAATATTTAAATGAAAATTTAGATTTACGTCGCCAATATTAATGTATATGTAAATGAAAATTTTAAATTAGATGACTCTTCCTTTCTTATATTTTTTTATATTTAAATAAATAAATTACTATTTTAGTTCTAAAGTCCAATTATAATAAATTTATGCAAATAAATTATCATATAATTATTAAAAAAGAAATTGTAATCATTCCGCACTCAGAAATTCACTTGGAGAGCTTTTATGAGAATTGATAATTTGCAAATGTTAAATGCCCATAAAATTTAATACTAAATACAGGCTAATATTAAAATTTACCAGGTAAATTTAAGCAAAATTTTCCTACTTTATTATTTAATTAATATCAATTAATATTATTAATAAAAATTTTTAATAAAAGTTATTAAATAATTTATAAAATATGTATAGAAACTATTTTCTCAGCATTTGGCCAGAACAGGATTTGAAAACCTAAACACTTAATTATATTTTTGAATACTCGAAAAGGGAATGGAAAATTCCGATTATACAAAAAACAAACACTTATTCGTTTATAGAAAAATGGAATTTTTTTTGTGTTGTAATCCTTTTTTAAGGTGAATAGCCTAGTGTTTCAGGAATATTAAAAATTACTAAAAATTGCAAATTATAAACATTTAAAAAATTAAATAATAACTGAAAATGAAATTAGTGATGATCCTATTTTCATATTTATTCAAAAATTATTTTTAATTGTAAAATTATTTATAATATTAGAAAAAAATTTAAATTACAAATGATAAAAAGTTGATTAATATTATAAAATATTATATAATAATTAATCGTTTTGATTAATAATATAAAATATTATATAGTTATTAATCGTAACTAAAAAAATTTGCCTTTTAAAAATTTCCTTCACATACAGTAGATGCCATCGGTTTAGTTATAACCTAACTCCATAAAATTTTTATCAAAAAAAAATAAATATCTTATAACTAAATAGCCATTAATAGGTCAATATAGGCTATAATGAACGACAATTAAAGAAAATAATAAAAAATTTTTCGCAATTTTGTTCATATTTTATTTCTAATTCGAAAAATTTTTGAATTGTTGTAGAGATTATAATTTTTCAAAGTGTAAATACTCTTTAAATAAATTTATTTCTATAATAAATATGTCAACTATTTTTATTAACAATAAATTTATTCAAAACAAGAAAGATCAAATTATACATTGATTCAAATTTTGAATTATATTTTTAAAATACAATTATAAAAAATAAAGATTATAAAATATATTTAATTAATGAACTGTGTTCGTAATAGCTTTTAATAATAATTCACACAGTTTTAATTACGAAACTAGATTTAAATAAAATCATTATAAAATAAAAATTCAAGACATGAATAAATCACATAAATATTGTAATCATTTTATCCTTAAATCTAATAATAATTTTATTATTTTAACAGTTAATAAATCTAAATTTTTTTTATTAATACAGTCTGAACCATAAATTTATAATGAAAAAAAGCTAAGTTATTGGAATAAATTAATTTAAAATTAAAGTTATATTCAAATAGTGAACGAATATTAGCATTAAAAATAATTTTAAAAAATCATTCTAAAATAATAATTTATATTAAATTGCATTATCAAAAAGGATTTATATCGAAATTGTAACAAATAAAATTTATGTGAAAATTTGGTAATGAAATATAAATAAATTTCTACATGCTCGTCTTGATAACTTGCATCAGTGTTTCGACCGTTGGAGAAGTAATCAGGTCCTGTATGCAGAGAACTTGATTCAGAAAAAATACGAGCAAGGAACTTGCAGTAAACGATTTGAAAAAAGGTATTATACCATTAAAATTTAGAAAAATTAGTTTATTTATTAGAATTCCAATTATAATTAAATTTATATAACAATTCCTAAATTTGAAGAAAGAAGAAAAGTAGGCCAGACAACTTCAACTTCCCTTTTTCAATTATTTTTATCTATAAAATTAATTTAATACATAATAAAACATAAATTATTTATAGAGCTTCACGGATAATATAAGTTCTTTTATTAATTTTCACAGAAAAATTATTTCTTATTAAAATTAAAAAAAGTGACCGTTGAACCAAACTTTTATCTTTGATTATGAAAATAAAAAATATTATAAAAAATATAATAATAAAAATTTTAAATTCAGTGATAATAAAATATTACTGGTGAAAATATTCTAAATTCTAAATAAAATTCGAGAATATGAGAAAAATTGTGAATTATACTAAAAATAAAATAAATATATCCAACTCGAAAATGAATTAAATAGAGAGTAGAGCTAGGAATCCTTCATCAAATTGCTAAAAATAAATTTAATAAAATGTGTTATTAAAAAATCTTTAAAAAAGTAATAAACTAACGTTTGATTAAGATTATTGACAGATATTTATAATATTATTGATTTAATTTATACAGATTTATAATGCATGAGTAATTTTAAATGATATTTCCTTCTAAAACACCATTAAAAGAAATTTATAATTAAATTTTTGGTGAAAATGTGTTAATAATAATTAACACATTTTAGATGTAAAAAATAAAAATAATATTATTTTTTGGCGAACAAATTGTATTAAATTTAAAATTTAAAATATATAATAATAACGAAAATGATATGTTAATTAACATTTATTTTCATTTATTTGCATTTAATTTTGCGTAATCGATAAAGGAAAAAACGACATAAATTTTTGTGAATGCAAGAACTTTATTTAAATTATAATCAAAAACACCGATTAGAATGTATAAGTGCATTTAGTTTATTAATTATTGTATTTAATGAGAAAATAAAATATAGTTTAGACTTTAAATTTTAAATAAAAATTATTATATTGTATTCTTTTCAATATTATTAAATCTATAAACCAATTAGAGTTATAAAAATGTTTTTTATTCACTTATTACATCGATATTGTTTTTTATATTTACTAAATAATAAGCATAAATTTTTTTATGAAAAATACAGATTGAGAATTTAGATTAGATCTGTCAGGATTGGTGATTAAATATGAATATATAATTTTATAATATTGTTATTGTTTGAAAAACTATTATTATTGTTGTTTGAAAAAAATACTTAAAAAACTATTATTATTGTTTGAAAAATTTATCAGCTAATAATTCATCAAATTTAACAATTTAATATTAAATCGATTACTTCTATCATAAAATAATTTGTTATAATTTTTATATAATAATTTTAATGAAGATTTTTTAGGTTAAATAATTAATTTAATCATTAAAAAATTATGTATTATTGTATATTATTAAAATATTATTGTATATTATTAAAAAATATATATTATTAAAAATCATTTTAGTTCAATTAAATTATTAATTAAAATTCAAATATCGTCAACCTATATTTTTATTTACTAAAATAAATTTAAATGTTTTAGATAGGTATATCATTAAAAATTTCATAAATAAAAAACTTAATTAAATAAATATAATTTTTTATACTTCTATAATTTATAAGTTTGTTCATTGATTTTATTCTTTTTCTTTAATTTTAAAATCGAAATATTTTAACAGTTTGAACAACTATATAAAAAAAATCTGTCTTTTTAAATAAAAATTTAATTAGATTTTTATAATAATAATTTAAAATTAATAATCCTAGCATGAATTTTTTTTTTGAATTTTTTAATGCGACCTTTGTATGTTACAAAAAATTTAAATTTATTATTTTTCCTTTTTCAAAATCTTGATAAATTTTTAACCTTTTAAATTTGAGTCTAATTTATTATAATTTTGTTATTGGTTCATTTATTTTTTTATTTTTAAATATTAAAAATTAAGATAGATTTTTAATTATAAATATTTCATAATCCATAAATTGCCCAACTAATTATTAATGTTTGGAGTCTTGTAGCCATTAACTGATCTCTTAAATAATAAAATGTCAATTAAATAAAATATTAATTCATAACCATATAAATATAATACAATTAAAAACATGATAAAATATTGAAGTAAATATATATTAAAAGTTTTATATAAATTAGAATTAAAAATTAAACTAGAATTTTTTTGATAACCCCAGGCGTGGTATGCTTTTTCGTCGAGCCATCCAAAAGCCAGAAAACTGTTTTACATTGCTCTCTGAAGAATCTTTGGTGGTATAGAAGGTTCTTAATATATATCATTATTCTTTATCAATCAAAATTTCCGTTATCTTCAAAATTTATTTAAATAATGCATGATAAATAGCTATTATTTTTATTAAAAAACAATTTAACATTAAACAAACATGTAATAATCCGGCGATGATCCATTTAGTTTCCATTTAGTTTAGTAAAAACATTGCAAAAAAAGAAAATTATTAATTTTCTTTTATTATCACATCATAGAATGTAAGAATTAAGAAATTAATTACATATCTTTCATTTTCAAGGAAAAAATAAATAATTTATTAATGATAAATATTAACTTAAAAATAAACTCTTTTTATATAGATTTAATTGACTAAATATTAATAATAATATAAAGTGAATAATAATCTTTTTAAAAATTAAATTTAAATATTTTTCTAATTTTAAAATATGTTTGAATGCTAGTTTTTAAAAATAAAAAATTTGATAAATGTGCATAAAAAACATACATATAATTGATATCAAAAAATTATTTATTATTACTAAAATATTACTTAATAAAAAGTTCAACTTGAGAAAACAAAAATATATTAAAAAATCAAACATTCTGAGTGCAGAATTGATATATCAAAAGACAAAAATACAAGAAACACATTTATATAATAATACAATAAGTTATTAAAATATTATTCTTAAAAGACCAATAGATCATGTACATTCTAAGCGAAATGATTTTGTTAGACGTCATAAATCAGTATATAATCCAAAAACATGTAAATTAAATTTAATCGTTTTTTGCTCTTTCAAAGAGCAAAAAAAAACAAATCATTGTAATTTGACAATGATAATATGATAATATATTTTATTAAAATCTTTTACTATAGAAAATGTCTTATTTTTTATCAAATGATATAAAAATATATATTTCCATTAATATACAAAAATAAATTTAATTGAACAATTTCTATAGAAAAATTAGAAATTATTTCCTTTCATCGTGGATGAACCCTAATAATTTATCTTATTATACTATAATAATATTTAAAAATAATTTAGATCATTTGGATTTTAAAAATGAAACAATTAATCTTGGTATTTGTATTATTATGCTTAATTTTTAAATTAATTCAACTTAATGAAAGCTAATAATTTTAATTATTAGCTTATTTAATAATTTTTATTTTCTAATAATTTTTATTATTAGCTATTAGCTTTTAAGTTTTTAATAATATCTATACTATTACTTTTATATTAAATTAGATATTTTAAAAATATTTCGTAAAAATTTTACAATCATTTAAAATTAATAAAGAAAATTAATTAATTCTGGTGGGAATGAATAACTATTTCTGCTAATTTTATATTTATAAAGGATTGGATTAAAAATAAAGATCATTTTTTTTTACATATTATATTCTAAATTTAATTTAAATTCTTTTTGCCATTTTGTAATTTAATATTTTAAATATATTTTTTTAATATAGTGCTAAAAACATTAGTAGGTCGGACTTGGGTGATTAATTTTATTGCTCCATATTTTTGGGTGTTGATATAAGTTTTTGTTATCATATTGGTAGATTATGGAGAGACTTATTGAGATCCTTAGTCGGTAGATCAATTTTAATAGATATATCATTCACTAGTAAAAAATAATAAAAAAATAATTGAAAATAAAAATAAATACATTGATTTTTCATAAAAGAAAAATTTAATATATTTAAATATAAAATGTATAAAAATATTAAAGAATAAACAAATAAAAATTTAATTATAATTAAATTACCAAGCTTATCAGAGAATACGCACACTACTATAAAAATAATAAATTAAAACTTAATATAAACTTATGTTACATCCTAATTAAATTATAATTTATTGATAAAAAAATATTTTATAATAACAATTGTTCAAAATAATTTAATTAAGAAAGATAAACAATAATTTATAGGATGGATAATTCTTCAAATTTTAATAGTAATTATCAACCTATAACCTTGAATAGGAAAATTTATTATTGCATAATATTTTATAATATCGATTCAACAAGGACAAGACTATTCAACGCAAATGGCACCTAGCAAGGATCAAACCATTGTGCGTCTGACGCAAATGCTGGAGCAACAATTGCTGGACTTGAATTCCGCTACCAAAGTGCGACTGCTGGTCAGCAANAAGACGCCGTTCAGCAACTGAAGGACTTATTCGAAGACACGCTCAGTGTACGTCCGACAGTATGAATGCTTCAAACTGAAACAACGGCCGAATCAAGATGTCATGGCAATATTCAACCAAGTCAATGCTGCCTGTGAAAATTCCGGATTCTCGCCATGTTGCAAAGAGCAATTGAAATGCTTGATTCTGATTACGGCCTTACGTGATGATCAGCACGATCTACGACAGAAGTGCCTGCAAATACTTGAAGAAGCGCGAAGGAAGAATGAAGACATTAACGCTGAAGAAGCTTCGTGAAGCATGCCGGACATTCCTATTTGTTCGGACGAATGCTACATTGCTGTCTCAATGCAAGACGATGTCAATCGATGCACTATCTTCTTATCCAGAGCAATGGAAGCAACAGAAGAAGAAGAACATCAGTCGCCATGATCCCGAAAGCTCGACTTCGACTCCTGGATTCAAGCCTTGTTATTCTTGTGGACAAACGGGACATCGACGTGATCAGTGCAAGTTCAAAGAGGCTATATGTCACCAATGCCAGAAGAAGGGACATATCAGAGCCGTCTGCCAAGGCATAGAAGTTCAGCAAAAGGCAACTGTGTCAGCAGCAACAGTTCATACAGTGACCGTCAGTTCAGCCTACGCAACTTCCGATGATTCAGATGCAATTCAAGCAGCTCTGAAGATCAACAACATTGATTGCAAAATGAAGGTCGACACCGGAGCAGATGTCACGGTCATTACAATGAAGACATGGGAAGAGCTCGGTCGCCCTGCATTGATGCCTGCAAAGATCAAAGCCAAAGAATGCACTGGCAGAAGATTCCAATTCGACGGCAGGATCAATTGCGAAGTTCAGCATGAGGACGAAGTGAAGAACCTCGATGCATACGTCTGCAAGACGATTGTTCAAGACCTGGTTGAAGCACCATGGATTCGCAAGCTCAACCTACTACCATGGCTAGGAAGTGCGACTTCAACGCCAAATTCCGCAAAAGATGATTCGACTCAGGGCGATGTTCAAGCCAAGAAGTCAACTCCAAAGACAAAGAAGTCTGTACGCTTCGATGCTCGGTATAGCAAAAAGAAGGCTGATGTCACATCTTCATTCCGCCAAAAGAAGCCTTCGATGTTCAAAGCCGGAAGTCCAGTTCTTGTGCCCAACTACAGCAATGGCAAAGCAACGTGGATTCCAGGCACGATCATTGAACGAGTGGATGGTTCGCAGCGCTACCGTGTGGAAGTACCAAGACTTGGCACGAGGATTCACCGCTACGCAAACCAGCTCCGAAGCCATCCGATAAAGAAGCAACGGATGTCCACCGAAGTTCAGAAGCATGGTTCGACGACTGTCAGTACGACAACGTGCTCGACTACAGGGCGTGCGATGACCAGTGCGACTACGGATCATTCAGACGGGCCCCGCCCGACTACGTGCTCAACTATGGATCATTCAGATGAGCCCCGCTCGTCTACCCGCTCGACTACGGATCATTCGGAAGAGCCTCGCTCGACTACAGCTCGATCAGATGGACCCCATACATGGACAGACGTGATCTACGGGACGTTCTGATGTGCTGGCGGGACTTCAGGAATTAAAGAGGGAGATGTTGTGGATATGAGCATGATAGNAACGTGTGGATGGTTCGCAGCGCTACCGTGTGGAAGTACCAAGACTTGGCACGAGGGTTCACCGCTACGCAAACCAGCTCCGAAGTCATCCGACGAAGAAGCAACGGAAGTCCACCAACGTTCAGAAGCATGGTTCGACGACTGTCAGTGCGACAAAGTGCTCGACTACAGGGCGTGCGACGACCAGTGCGACTACGGATCATTCAGACGGGCCCCGCCCGACTACGTGCTCAACTATGGATCATTCAGATGAGCCCCGCTCGTCTACCCGCTCGACTACGGATCATTCGGAAGAGCCTCGCTCGACTACAACTCGATCAGATGGACCCCATACATGGACAGACGTGATCTACGGGACGTTCTGATGTGCTGGCGGGACTTCAGGAATTAAAGAGGGAGATGTTGTGGATATGAGCATGATAGACATAAGATTCTTGTCACGTGTGATAATATTTCTTAATGGTATTCTTTCTCGCTTGTATCCCAGTTCATGTAATTATTCTTTGTATTTCCTTCACATCTCCACCTATATAAGTGATCCATTTTCCAGCATTTGTCACTCTTCTGTTGGCCTTCCATTCCCATTCCAGCTTCCATTCCTATATTCCAATTCCATTGTCCTATATTCTATTCTGTTGTCTTCAATAAATTCTCCAACCGAGGACACTGACCACTTCATGTAACCGCAGAGTATTTGAAAGCGCTTCGCGTGCTTTGTTTGCATCCCAATTAAAAGGTTCTCCCTCTTCTTCACTGTCCCATTCGGCCTTGGCTTCAATTTTAGACTTCTCCAGTTCGAGCAGTATCCATTTTGGCATTTTATTTTCAATGGCGGAAAGCACAAAACTTTGGTTGGTATCCTCGCCTAACTGCTCGAGCTGAAGAAGGATGCGCTCAATATCATCTCTGATTTTTCGCACTGAATTCGTGTATTTATTTGCCGCTGGCAGGCGCTGCAATTCGGTGCGCAGATCCTTCTTAATCTTCTCCTCATCGCCATACCGCTCGGTAAGCTTATTCACAGCCAAAGGATAATTCGCTGCTGTGACAAAATAGCCTTGAATGAGCTTTTTCGCATCGCCGCGCAGACAACCATTTAGGTAATTAAATTTGTCCACATCAGAATAATCCGGATTCGAATCAATGGCCGATTTAAATGCATCCCAGAATGATGGCCATATAATTGCGCTGCCATCGAATTCTGGTAAATTTGTTTTGGGGAGGCGAACATGTGGAGCGCGTGCTTGTTGTGCGACGATTACTTGGCGTTGGGGTGCGGCAACTACTTGGGGTACGGGCTGCGCAGCACGATTGACGGCCTCGGTCCCAAACTCAATGTTAGTGCTAAGCACGGCCACCATTTCATGCGCATTTTCCAACGCCTGCAAAAACCCATCCTCTCCATTTGCTGCGCCATTATAACGAGTATCTTCTGCTTGCCTCCCTGCATCGTCTAATCGCAACATTAAATCCGTCCTGCGCGTGATTTGTGTATCAATGCGGCCAATTGCATTTTCGAGGCGAAGCTTGTCATTTTTTAATCGCTGGACCCATTGTGACCATTCTATGATGGGAGCATCATCCGCTGGTCGCTCGCCAATATGAGTTTGCGCATCGCGTTCCACATCGGTCATAGTCCTTTTTGCGGGGCCAATTTGGGAGCGAATGGGGCCGGACATGACTGATTTTTTATCCGGCAATGTGCTGCTCTT